>CM076579.1:9149194-9458666 GCA_034641835.2 Pinus albicaulis | reverse complement strand
GGGTGAAATGCCTTCACCATAGCAGGGAAAGAAACTGGTTAAGAAAGTATGGAGGAAGAAGACTCACTACAGTTATTGCGATAGAAGTGGCCATCAAAGAGCCACGTGTGGGATACTCCATCCAGAGCAGTGTCAATTAAAACAAATGCATAGCAGAAACACTAGAAAACGTGATACAAAGCTCACTCAAATCAATGAATTCAATTGCTCAATTACATCACACTTATATAGGAAATTTCACTCACCTAATCTTCGTGAAGAAGAGGAAACAAACCTGAATAGATGGAACTAATTTATAAATACACACTCTCGTTCAACAAACCAAAACTAAATCTATTTCTGCATGATCTAGATTATTCTCACATCCTCCCTTAATGGAGAAATGGATTTTCTACAATACCTAACTGACTTCTAAAAACTTCAAATTTGATTTTACCAAGGGGCTTAGTAAATATATTAGCCATATTATCCTTGGTATTACAAAATATTAATTCAATTTCATTCGACTCAATTTTCTCACGTACAAAGTGGTACTGTAACTCAACGTGTTTTGTTCTAGCATGGTAAATTGGATTATGTGCTAATTTGATAGCACTCTGATTATCACAATTGATACATGTTGAACCACTTTGCGCTTCTTCAAGATCTGCAAGAATTCTCTGCAACCAAATAGCTTCACAGGTGGCATTGGTCAAAGCTTTGTACTCTGATTCTGTTGATGATAAAGAAACAGTTGGCTGTTTCTTACTACTCCAAGATACGACCCCTGATCCAATATGAAATGCATAGCCAGAGGTAGATCGTCTGTCATCTAGATTTCCTGCCCAATCTGAATCAGAAAAACCTGTCAGTGTAACTTCAGATTCATCAGTATACATAATACCTAAATTCACTGTTCCCTTTAAGTATCGGAGAACTTTCTTTGCAGCATTCCAGTGATTTCCTGAAGGCTTAGCCATGAATTGACTAAGGATACTGACTGAGTATGCAATGTCTGGTCTGGTAGTGGTGAGATAGTTCAAACTTCCCACTAACTGACGATATAACGTTCCATCTACCTCTTTAGTTCCATCTTCTTTGTACAACTTTGCATTCTGTTCTAAGGGAGTTGACATAGCTTTGAAATCACTCATATTGAAATTTTTAAGAATTTCCTTTGTATATTTTCTTTGAGTGATCAATGTTTTACCAGGCTCTCTCCATACCTCAATTCCTAAACAGTAATGCAATTCACCCAAATCTTTCATTTCAAATTCCTATGACAACTGAACTTTAATTTCTTCAATTAACTTGTGAGCACTTCCCGTGATAATGAGATCATCCACATACAAAGATATTAAAGAAAAATTTCCTTTTCCATCTTTCTTAACATACAAGTTAGGATCATTTTTGCTTTTCACAAATCCATTCTGAAGAAAGAAGGTATCAATCTTTACATACCATGATCTCAGTGCCTGTTTCAAACCATATAATGCTTTTCTTAACCTGCAGACTAGATGCTCCTGTCCCTGTTTGACAAACCCTTCAGGTTGAACCAAATAAACTTCTTCTTTTAAATCACCATTTAGAAAAGCAGATTTGACATCCAATTGATGTATATTCCAATTATGTTTTGTGGCTAAGGCAATCAGTAATCTAATTGTATTCAATTTAGCTACTGGTGCAAAAGTATCTTCATAATCAATTCCCTCTTGTTGAGCATATCCTTTTGCAACTAATCTTGCCTTAAATTTATCAATGCTACCATCTGCTTTAAATTTCAATTTGTACAACCATTTGCTTCCAATTGGAACTTTATTTTCAGGAAGTTCCACTAATTCCCATGTTTGATTTTTCATAAGAGAAGCATACTCATCATTCATAGCATTAATCCATGGTTCATGTTGTTTAGCCTGCTCATAATCAATTGGTTCTTCAACATTCATTATATTAGACATTAAGGCATAGTCTCTATACCTTGAAGGAAGCTGAGTTTGTCGGGACGACCTCCTTGGTGCTTCAATGCCCGTGGGTGTTCCATCCATGATTCGTCGGCTTTGAGGTGAATCACCCCCTTGTGATGACTCACTGCTGCTGGATGTGCTCATACTGCTCTCATCCTGATCCTGTACCTGTACCTGTACCTGTTCCTGTTCCTGCTTAATCAAAGTATCAAGTTTGATATGTGCATCATTAGATATATGCCATGCATCATTCTTTGTATTACTTTTATCAGCCTGCTCATGAAACAACACATCACGACTTGCAAATAGTTTATGGGAACTTGGATCAAACAATTTATAGGCTTTCTGATCCGCACAATATCCAATAAAAACACACTTGATTGACTTGGCATCAAGCTTTCTTCTGCTAGCCTTAGGAATATGAGCAAAAGCAGTACATCCAAAGACTCTGAAATGACTCACATTAGGTTTATAACCATGAAGAACCTCAAAAGGAGTTTGAAAAACTAATTGCTTAGTGGGACATCGATTCTTCAGATAAACAACAGTGTTAATGGCTTCTGCCCAGAAACCATTAGAGATGTTCTTACCTTGTAGCATACTACGAGCAGATTCCACCAAGGTTCTATTCCATCGCTCAGCAACACCATTTTGCTGAGGGGTATGTGGTACTATGAACTGTTGTTTAATCCCATTAGATTTACAATAGCTATTAAATGCATTTGACTTATATTCACCCCCTTGATCAGATCTGAGTATTTTAATGTACTTACCTGTTTTTTTTTCAACCATAGTTCGAAACTCTTTAAAATACTCAAATATATCACTCTTCCTTCGAATGAAATAGACCCAGGTATACCTAGATCTATCATCAATAAAAATAACAAAGTATGAAGCACCACCAAGAGACCTAGTTTGCATAGGTCCACATACATCAGTGTGAATTAATTCAAGTATATCATACTTTCGTTTCTTGGTATGAACAGGAAACTCTTCTCTATGCTGCTTACCAAGTGCACAAGCTTCACATGGTAAATGTTCACACTTCATAACAGGAATACCTTCAACCATTGATTTCCTTTGCAACAACGATAAATCATTGTAATTTAGGTGCCCATACCTGTGATGCCATAATTCTGCTGTCGATGTCTCTTTGGATGTCAATGCAACATGGCGCTTCACTGTCACATCCAATCTATATAATCCTCCAACCCTGGTACCTATAGAAACAACCCTGTAGTGGTCCTGAACATCTTTCACAATACACCCCAATTTACCAAATTCAACTTTTAAATGATTATCAGTGATAGTGGAAACAGATATCAAATTCTTTTTGAGAGAAGGTACATACATCACATAAACAGATATCAAATTATTTTTGAGATCATGTACATACATCACATTATGAATCTATCACATTTGTCCATTAGGTAAGTACACATTTATTATGCCATAGCCTTGAACTTTAAGTGACCTGTCATCTCCTAGGTAAATGTGTGTGCCATCAGATTTCTCATAATATTTATCATACCATTCTTTATTACAAGTCATGTGCGCTGATGCACCATAATCTATGAACCAAGCATTCTCATCATCAGTTTCAGCAGACAATGCAGCATCAGAAAGAAACAACTTAAGATTTTTAAATCCATCAGTCACTGAGGTGTCTCTGTTTATGTAATTTCCATTACGCCTTCTATGTCTTTGATTTGATTCATTATTCTTTCTCCTATAGCAATCTTTAGCCAGATGTCCAGGTTTTCCACAATAATCACATTCAATGTTCCTCTTAACATAAGAATCAGGAGGTGCCATACCTTTCTGCTTTGCTTGGAAACGGCCTCTGTTCCTGTCCCATGGTCTCCCTCGGAATGGTCTTTTGCCTCTTGAAGTCAAAGCCAAATCAGAACCATTTGACTCCAGTTCAAAATTTTTCATTCGCTCTTCTTCTTGAAGAAGAATTCCAGCCAATTCTTCAAATGTAGGAGGTGTCGGTCTAGCTGAGAGAGCTGAAATAAAGACTTTATAGTCTGGGACTAACCCCTTCAAAGCAACAGTTACCAAGTCTGTACTAGACACTTTTTCACCAATATCACCAAGCTTATCACTCAAGTCTTTAATTCGAGAAACAAAGTTGCTAATGCTTTCATTGGCTTCCATTTTGATAGATAGCAGCTTTGTTTTTAAAAATAAAATACGATTTGCATTAGTAGTTTCATACAAACCTTTGAGAGTGTCCCATGTCGCCTTTGAAGTTTCACAGTCCCGAATGTGAGGAATAATATTGTCCTTCACTGACATGCGTAGCAGCACCTTTGCTTTCATTTCACGCTTATCCCAATCTTGAGTGGCAGCAGGAGGTGTAGGCTTTGGCTCGTCACCTTTGACAATCGTCCAGAGATTGTATGCCTTCAGAACTGTTATGAGCTTAAATTTCCAATTTACATAATTTTCACCATCAAGTTTAGTGGATTCATTTAAGTATGAATCGGCAAGAGGATTAGCCATTGTTGTGAGCAGAAATGACGAAATTCAAAGATCTAAGTTGCAGTTTCCATTGAATGCAATGATGCACACTTGATTCCTCAAAGTGTCAATGACGTACTAAAAAAAATATTGTGCCCTTTGTTTGGTTTGATTTTTTTTTTAATAAAAAAAAATTCAAACAAAACTTGCAAACTTGCTCTTTTTTTAAAATGACAAGAACAAATATAATACCGTGAGCGACTACACAATGCTCAGTGGAGACTCGACTTTATGTGGGGGGCCGCCATGGTTCATTAAATTGACAAAATTACTCTGCCACACAATCGAACAGAATCAAACACGTGCTTCACGCTTTTGCTGCGCAAACTCGACTCCACTCTGGAAAGTCTGGTCGTTTCCAGCTTCACGTGCTGGCAAACTTCACGTGCTTAGAGGGCTGTCTGCAATATATGCAGCGTTCAATGCTTACGTTGAATGCAATTCGTGGCACCTACTCCACGCACCAAATCTCGATCAGCACCAAATCTCGATCCGCACACCAAATCTCGATCCGCAAAACACAACTCCTGCCCCGGTCACAAAAAAAAATGATTAAATCTTCACAGCGGAAACGCTCAACTCAACGCTAGCTTCACGATTTCTATTCTCACGTTGAGGATTGAAGTGCAATCTGCTTTTACACCGCTTGGCCTATGACAGATTCTCCACACTTATGCAGGCAGACCACAATTTCATTCACACGATTTCTTCTTAATTGTATTCACAAGCAGCAAAGTCTCTCACACGATCACGCCGGCCACGAACAACAAGCTTTTCGATCGCACAGCACGCTGTCTCAGCAACGAAAAAGACCAACTGGGTTTTGAAAGCGGAGCTTCTACTCCAATACCCAAACGCACAGCTCCGATACCAAATTAAAAAAAATGCACAGCAGAAACACCAGAAAACGTGAGACAAAGCTCACTCAAATCAATGAATTCAATTGCTCAATTACATCACACTTATATAGGAAATTGCACTCACCTAATCTTCCTGAAGAAGAGGAAACAAACCTGAATAGATGGAACTAATTTCTAAATACACACTCTCGTTCAACAAACCAAAACTAAATCTATTTGTGCATGATCTAGATTATTCTCACAGTGTCTAAAGGAAAAATCATCCATGCAGAAACCACTCAGTGAAAATTTTCAACAAACAAATCCACCACATTCATCATGGTTCACTTTCTTCAGTAAGAAATGGTTTTTCTAAATGTATTGACCACAATTGTAAATCATGTTTTTTCAATATTAAATGTAAAAAGTTATGATGTTTTTTCCATACTTATGAAGCAACGATGATATTTTGGACTTGTATTGGTAGGCACAGGTTACAGTTATGATTCCATTTTAATGTAAGCTTTTACCCACAATTATGGTTATAAACTCGTGGCAAGTGTAGAATGCTTGGGTCTTATGTTGGTCACTTAGTTAAGCATGTAATTTGCAAAATATTGTGCGACGGGTTTATAGAGGATACGGGTATGAGCTCCTTAAACATGGCTCTGAAGGACAAAGGTGAAAGAGAATGAATGGTGACCTTTCGAAATTTGTGGTGTGAAAGAAGGTACGAGCGATTGTAGATTATGCTCATGCTTTTGGTTGACCAAAATCTCCTCGATGGGAAGTTGAGTCAAGTGGCTCCGGACACACTCGGGAGACCAAGAGGGCTGATGATAAGTCAAAATTCAAAGTGGTCAATTATATGTACCAGACTAGGTTGAGTTGGAAGTACTCGTCGTCAGTTACGATGATCATAAAATATCCTACGATCTGACACATTATGTGTAAATTAGAGAAAGTCAATTTTTTGGTCGACGTTTGGCGGGGTCCGGGTTTAACTATCCCACAAATTCACCATCAATCGACGGGGAACCCAGCTCCCGAGAAAAGGGTGAAATTTTGGCCTCGCTAATTTTACCAATAACCCTTATTTTCATAAAAATAAAAAATAACTAATTTTTCATATATAAAAATGGGGGTGGCGGCCACCACCCACCTTTTCCCAAGCGCTATATTATATTACAAATATTATAGTTTGTTGGGGGGATGGGTTGTCGACCCCACGACCCCCTCCAAAACTCGAAAACGGCCAACATATTCAACGGAGCCACTTGTAGGAACCCATAGGTATATCAACACCACGAAGATAAGGTTAAGTATCTTGATGGGCCGGAGTTGAGGCCGCGTCGACGGACCCCACCACGAAACTATATGTATTAAAAAAAATGCATATATATTATAAACTAGAGCCACGGTGGGAAACAAACCCACGATCGGTGTCCGTCGGCCCCGAAAGCTGATGGGTGGCTCTATCTATACTTATATTTAATTATAATTACAACATTTAATAATGTCATTTCAAGTGCACATTAAATATAGGGTGTTATTTAATATGGGCATTTATTAAATATGCCTCTATCATGTCAAGGGCACATTTCCTTGTACGACAAGTAAATAACGTCCATGTACATCATCACATTTTCTAGAGTCAAATGAAGCGGCCAACACCATCATGACAACGAGGCTCGGAGACATAGTCCACCTTTGGACAAACTCCATTATTAAACGTCTCGCGCATTGTTTTGTGATTGTTCACATGTTTTCCCTCTTAATCATATTTGCATATGAATCCATTAAATACTTTGATAAAATTCAATTCTAATACATCACAAAAGTAAAAGGTCGTGGGTAAATCCGGTAGCTAATGGACCCATATCCTTTGAATACGAAACTTCTACAACAGTATTAACCTATGGTCTCTATACGATCTCGTACAATTTGAATTAATGATTAATGTCCTACCTTACTACTTTCTGGGAAACTATTAGATTAAAACGACAATGATATAAAAAGTTATGCATTAAGAATTGTGCATAATTCGAGAATTACAAGGTTGAATCCAATTGACACAATTATTACTTTTCGAAATATCGTTTGAAATTGGAAAGTGTTCTTCGAGTTTTCTTGACTTGTGGAAAAAATGACTATGAAATCATTCATGCACGGGAAATATTAATTAACATTGTTCCTCTGTTCACAAGGGTAAAATATAATATGGTCTTCCCAATCAAATGAAAACAAAGCATAGTGATTTAAGTACAAAATACGAAGAAATCTAATATCTATTTAGGAAAACAACTTCAAAAATAAAATGTAATTCTACAAATTGTAGTAAAACACTTCCTACAATCTATAATGATCACGAGGACTCGACTCTGAAAGGATCGTGGTGGGCCCACTGGGCACTTCATGAGCAAGTCTTAAACTAACTCTAATGCTTTAAAAACCATAAAGCGTAACACTTATAGGAAAATAAATGTTGAAACTAGAATTCTATTAAATTTAAATGGAACATCAGTTCAAAGCTTATCAATGAGACGAATGCAATCTTCCAGTTTATATGAGTAGTATCTCCTCCTTACATAAAACATATGCATCCACATGAGATAATTTTACATACAAATAAATGGGCATGTTTAAATAATTTGAGGCCAACTAAAATAGCTACAACTGATTGACTAGGAGTGTAAAAATATCTAGAATCCAAACTAAGTTAAGATAACCTAAAATCTTCACAGTATTATTTCTCCCCAAATTGTAACCGAACTATCCCAAATCCGCCAATTTTGAATACATTTAAGTTTGATTTTATTTTTTAACAAAATAATTTCCTTTGTTTGAGCATGAATAAATTCATTCAAATTGTGGATGTGGCCAAAACAGTCAATCTTAGGAATTTTTGACCTCGATTTTGTACTTAAATTTACACTAGAATATTCCCCTTAACATAACTCATTCATGGTAATGAATTTTTCCTAAGGGTTTATAGGGTTATACGGAATATAGGGTACTGAAGAAAATCCATGTAAGTCGTAATTTCAAGATTATTCCCCATTTGATCACAAAATTTATATTTTTACCTACAAAAATTTTATTATGTACTCAACTTGTAGCAACTAGTTCAGATTGACTTGCTGGAGAATTTTGTCAATGGCACCACAGCTTGACGAAATGAACTTAGAAAAAAACCTTCATTAGTAAACATGGTAAAATTAAACCTTAAGACATTAAAAAACACAATAAAACCATGATATTTAACCATGACATGAAAAGTATGGTTTTATGCATGAGTTACGGGAAATGTATATGAATATGAGTAGAAAATGAAGGAATATACTTTATAAATCTTGATGTTATGGTGTGAAAATGAGGAAATTTCTAAGGCCCAACACTATGTTATTTATATGCTCATTTCGAGAAAGTTGGAATGGTTTAGTTATGTCCATTAGTAACTATGTATACGGAACTAGTACTTTAAAGTTTGATGATATTGTTGATGCTATCCTTAGTGAGGAAATGTGACGGAAAAGCCTGGTGAGACATTGGGTAATTATTTGAGTGTAAATACTGGGGAAGAAAAATGGAAAGAGAGAAAATATCTCGGGATATTACAATAAATCAAGGAAAGTCGGATCCAAGTCCATATCAGAGATAGTGTGTTGGAAATGCGGAAGAAAGGACACACCGAAGAAAGACTCTAAGTCTTGGAAGGAGAAAAAAGAGACGCACATCGAAAACAATCATGAAGCAAATGCTTGATAGGTGATGTGTTACAATATGCTTTGAATCTTTCTTTAGAAAATTTTATTTATGCCTAGGTGGTATATTGAGAGAGGGCCTCATTCCATGCCACACCTAACGGAACATTTTCATGACTATGTTCAAGGAGATTTTTGTATAGGTTTGTTTGGGTCATGATAAACCTTTGTAAAATAATTGGAACGGAGTAAATTTATTGTAAAAATATAGAATGGAAACCAATGGTTATTAAAGGAGGTAAGGCATGTTCTAGATTTGAAGAAAAATATGATTTCAACGGGGAAAATTAGGTGAAGGTTGTGTGACAAATTTTATAGATAAAAACCTTGAAGGTCACTAAAGGAGCCCTCGTAATAGAAAAAAGGAAAATGTTTGGTACATTTTATTTATCACAAATGGTATTCTAATTATGTTAATGCTTCAAGCTCCCCTTTGGAGTATGTATGTTATGGCATCATAGGCTCGGACACATGAGTGAAGGATGAATATTCTTCGGTCGAGAATATTTTTGCTAGGTTTGAAGAATATTGATTTTGATTTCTGTGAGAATCTTGTTCATGGAAAATAGAAGAGAATCAGATTTCTTGGGTTAGAGGAAAAGAAGAGTGAAAAAATAGATCTTGTGCATACGGATGTGGCAGGGACCTTATCAAGTATCATCTCTTGATGTCTCTCGTTATTATAATTTACTTTTATTGATGATGAAACCCGGAAAAACTTGGATTTATTGTATTCGAAATAAATCGTGTATTTGATACTTTAGAAATGGATAGATTTGGTTGATATTGAGACGGAAAGAATTTGAAGTATGCGAGATCATATAATGGAAGTGAATATTGCGACGGAAATATTTTGATAGGTATTGTTCGAAGAATGGAATTCACGAGAGAAAAAGAGTTCCAGAGAACACCACATGAAAATGGTGTGTCAAGGATGAACGGAGACGATCATGGGTATGCGAGGTGCATGAGATTGCATGTAGGATTTCCTTTACATGGAGGTGAATATTTCAACAAAGAGTTTGATAGGTATTGTTCGAGAGAATGGAATTCACGAGAGAGAAGAAGAGAGTTCCCGAGAACACCACATGAAAATGGTGTGTTAGAAAGGATGAACGGGACAATCATGGAGCATACAAGGTGCATGAGATTGCATGTAGGATTTCCTTTACAATTTTGGGCGATTTTGTAGATAATGTTGTTTATATAATAAACATAAGGTCTTCAAGTTCCTTAGATGGTGGTATTCTAGAGGAGGCATGGACGGGTAAAAAGGTAAACTACACTTTTTAAAACACTTTTTGGTTGTGAGGCCTATGTCCATATTAATAAATAAAATAGAACAAAGCTTGAGGAAAAATCAAAGAAATGTACCTTTATTGGATACGGTGTTAATAATTTTGTTTATCGCCTATATGACTATGAAAAATCCTAGAAGCCATTAGGAGTAGAGATGTAATATTCAATTAAAAGGTCTTGTATAAGGATCGATTCTGAAAGAAAAAGGTAAAATAAAACAAAGAATACACAATTCTTGATGAAATCACGAAAAATAAAGGTTTAAAAGTAATAATAATCTAATAGCACAACAACAAAAAAGCACATATGAAACATGAACCTCAAACACACCGAAAGTAGTGTAGAATATATACTAGGATAAGTAAACCCTTGAACGATACTCTCCTTCATTATATTATGTATTGTTGACTAATTATAATTGAAATAGAGATTTTATGAAAAGCTCGTCTAGGTAAAAACAGGAAGAAGTAGAACAACATGAAATAATAGGAAATGGACTCCTTAATCATAACTAGACTTGGGACTTAATGGGGTTGATTACAAGGTAAAAAAGCATTGTAGAATAAATAGGTTTACGGTTAAAAGGAAGAAGATGGAGGAAAAAAAGAGCTCACAACTAGACTTGTGGTGAAGGGGGTTATGTAAGAAGAAATGTATTGACTTTGATGAAATATTTTCACCATTGTTAAAATGACTTCAGTAAGGTAATGTAAGTCTTGTAGCGAGCGAAAGATTTTCATCTTGAGCAGGTTAGATGTAAAGACAACTTTCTCCATGGATATTTGGAAAGAGATTCTATATGCAACAACCATAAGGATATGAGGTCGAAGGAAAAATTAGTGTGCATTAGAAGAAGATCTTTCATATGGCTTAGAAACGGGCTCCAAGGTAGTGGTATCTAAAATTTCACGAGGTTTATGTCTAAACAAGTTATACTAGTTGTCACTCTAATCATTTTGTTTAACTCTAAAGAAAAATGATGGAAGAAGTATATTATATTGTACATGTAGATGAAATGCTTGTTGCAAGGTTTAACATGTAGAAATAAATTTTCTCGAAGGAAAATTGGCAAATTATTTTGAATGAAGGGTTTGGGAGCTCAAAAAATTTATTGGTATGAGAATAACTAGAGATGGAAAAATTACAAATTAACATTGTCCTGGAATTACCTGAAAGGTGTTGAAAAGTTTAATATGCATAATGAAAAACCGGTTATTGCTTTTTGGCTAGCCACTTCAAACAATGAGGATATGTTCCCCAATATCAGAAGAAATACGTTATATGTTTAAATTTCCATGTCATCGGTAGTTGGAAGCTTTATGCATGCGATAGGTTTGCACAAGGCTGATATTCCACATGCGGTGGGAGTTGTAGGCATTACATGAAAAATCCAATACACAAAAATTAGATTGCAATGACCAGTTCTCAAATATTTGAGAGGTACTACAAATCAAGCATTATCGTGGTGGTTCAAACATTCTCTGCGCAAAACAGAAAGCACTGTATATATATGCCTTCTTTAAAAGGGATTATGTGATCTGAATATAATGAGTGTCAGAGATAACAGAGGAGATTTACGGGGTATGTATTCTGTGGAGGTGTAAAAATATCATGATTCAAAAATGCAAAATTGTTGCACTTTCAACAATAGTAGCATATGTTGTTGCTATGAGCTAGTAAAGAAATTATTTGGTTACAAAGGTTTGGATGAATTGGGTAGAATAAGAAGATGAAGGTTATACAATAATAGGCGAGTGCCATTTCATCTTATTGAAAACCAACATTATTTCTGAATAAACGCATATCCTAAATTACCATTGACGGTCGGTCTTGGAAGATGAAGTTGAAGCTAGAAAAGGTACACACTACCCGAATCTGCAAATGTGTTAACAAAATTTGTAACTACAGGAGAAGCGAGATTATGATGCAGTTTTCGATTGGTCTTAAAGTATGATGATGAATATGAGAAACAACCAAATTAAACCAGAGTCATTATCCGAGAAATTAGTATAGTGGAGTTGCTACAATCGGTCTCCAAGTGGGATATTATTGGTTGTAGACAGGTCTCTTTTCTTTATTTAGATGTATCGCCTTTGGACTGATTTCTTAATGGGAGTGACAATGTTTCCCATCATTTGATCACCGCCGTCACCCTCCCCTCTACAGTGAGGGGGTTTAGGGGGTAGCGCCCCCAAAGCTATGTAAAATTGCCTTTAAAATATTGTAATTTCGTAGTCAATTTGGGTTATTCATTATCACGGATTATCTAATGGTAGAGCTTGTGTTTAATTTAGGTTTTTCCCCATAGAAGGGAAAACCCTCTATTGTATAAGGGTATTGTATTGTGTGTATCGTGTGTATATTACGAGCGAAATAGAAATGGGGATTGTGTGAGAGTAGATTATATTACAGCAGGATGTTGTAGGTTGTGTCTCTTCATTTTGTTGGATAATGAAAAGGAAGAAGCTGGATGTTTATTAATTCGTAGCCTAAGTTGGATGAACAACATATATATGTGTCTCTCTTGTTTATGTATTATTTACGTATTTGTGTTTCCACATATTTTATGTGTTCCATTTCTCATAATATATAATTTTCTAACATCTAGGAAGTTAATTTAGAAATACATTTTTAGTACCTTTAGGCATACATGCCTTAATGGAAGGTTTCTCACCTTCGATGAAAGGTTCTCATCATGGACCTTCAATTGAGGGTCTATGAGTGTTCGACTTTAGATCACCTAATCACACTTCATATATGTACTTAGAGTACCTTGAGAGCCATTATCATTATTGGTGGTTTCTCTCACACTTGTTAAAGGTTCACGTCATTGATTTCAATCAAGTGGTATATGCCAATGTTGACTTCAACATATTTTTTCAGAGTATCATATTCATACTATGGATTGGGAGATGTAGATCGAGACCCTGGATGTTTAGTTTCATCCCTCAGTGAGAGTTATGTATTCACGATTATGTGAATATATATAACAAATAGTTATCACATATTGTGTCTACTGCAGGCTATTCTTTACTTGTTTATTGAGTTAGTTTTACTCTAAGTATGGGAATCTATACCTTAGTGATTATATATATTGTATTCTAATCCTTACGATTATTGTGCGGGTTTCCGACGATTGTGTCTAATCCTATATTTGGCATGATAAAGTGCTTCAATATTTTAATGAATTTTGAGGACTTCACACTTTAAGGGGCTCTGGTACACGTTATTTTTCACCATGACACTTGACGGTTAAAATGGATCTCTCGCCATCCATAATTATGTTTCAAAGCACTCCATTGCAATCAAAATCTAAAACCCTTGAAGAAATTATGAATTTTGGGTAGCGAGGCCTTTTAACTTTGTTTAGTATGACTGCACGCTTTTTCCCCGGTCGGTTTTACGCATTTGCGAGTTTCTTCCGTGAAACCTGTGCGGAAATGTGCTCTATCTTCCACTATAGACCCTTTTACATGACTCGATGAAAATTATTAAATTCTAGAAGCCTTGTTTGGAAAATATATGCAACTCATTCTTGGTCATATATATCCTATCCTTACCCCTCACATCATGGAGCTAATTCCCTTTCAATGAGGAACCTTAATCCCACTAGCTAGTGGCTCTCATCCTTCTTTTATGGATCTGAAACTTCCTCACAGTGGCCTATAAATTGAGTAAATTATAGAGGGTTAGGGGAGTTCACAAAAGGTATTATTATTTTGTTGAATTTATAATGGAAGCTTATTATCCAAGAGGAGAGGGTTGGAGGAAATTGGGAGGAGCGCATGACATCGAAATGGTTAATAAGGCTCTTCAACATCTCTCGATTAATACTCATGAATCATTTTTTTCCATTGTATTGTATTACTAAAAATGATGAATTATTTATGTTCCTTTTATGTATTTATTAAGATATCAATTTCTAATCTCCTTAACCCTTAGATTAAGCTTGTTTGAATCATTATATTGCATATTCCTTTGATCTATTTTATGAATTTTATTACGAGATATTATCAAGCATTGAGAGCGAGATTGGGAAGTGGGGATCTCCATTACGTATTTCACAAAATAGGTGAGCATTCTCCTTCTCTTGTGTTTATGATTCGAACAAATTAGGATTATGGAAAGAGTTATTCAATTGTATTTTTATTTTCTATTTTTCCCTTAGGAATCTAGGGACTACGCTCTTATGCATGAGGGATTTGTACTTATGTGATACACACACATTTTCACTTTAAAATTTGTGTACCTTAGTGATTATGTATACATGTGACACACACATTTTTCGATCTCGTTAGTCACTCTTTACTCCTTGATAGGGTGGATGGTGGTCATGAAAATATATCTCATCCACAATTCAACGTAATGTTAATTATTATATTATATATTGAGTTCTGTTAGAATACTTAAAAATAAAAATTTGAGAAAATAGTATATTCTCTAACACATGGGGTCAAAGGAATTTTTTTAAATATAATAAATTACATATATTTAGTTGTTTAAAATTGTGTATGAAGGGTTTGAATTAAGTTAAATGAAAATATGAAAAAAAATATTCCATTACTTTTCATAATCCTCATCTAATATTTATATAAGAGTTGTGCTTCACATCCTGATAATTGGGGTAGAAATTAACAAAGATTATATATTGAAAATATAGGCATTTTGGACAGAAATGTGTAGTGAAAATGGAGGTTGAGATTAAACTAATTCTGCATTTAGCCAATTGGATTCAACAACAATGACTTTCATAGATGTTATGTGACTAATTTCATTGTTTTGTATTACGGGGAATCTGGAGGAGGCCATGTACGAAGTGTGTGGATGATGTAGACCTTCTAAATCAACGGGGAAAGTGGGTTGCCATAGAATCGAATACAGAATCTATGTTTACAATAAGGTAAGAAGACAAAAACTTCAACCAAGGAGGATGGTGTTTATGATTTTACAAATTATACAACATAGATGACACAAAGAAATATGAAATCGCGTTGTTATTTTTTAAATCCAAAACATGATATCAATGTGTAAAATATACGAGTAAAGTGAGGTTTTGTGTTGGATAAAACATTTTTAAAAGGATATAATTGGTGTAATAAACGTCATTGACTATTTTATGTATTATAGGGGAAAGACGAGGCCATTGAAACAAGTTGTGTAATATCAAACTAGGACACAACGGATGTTTACTTGAGGACATCATGTAATCAAATTTGACTTAACTTAGGAAAGATTTTTGTTATATGTCCATCATTTCTCACAATATTATTATAATTTATATTGTATTATCCAATATTGAAATAAATTAATTGATTTTGTTTATATTTTTAATTGATATTGGAGCAAGTGCAACCTAAGTATTGCAACTACAAAAACGAGAAAAAAACATATGTACGTGGGCGTGGAACTCAAATTTTTAAATCATGAAGAACCTGATGGTGGAAGAGGATAAGGAAATGGATCCTCAAAACACAACAAATAATTGCATTGAAGAATAGGTTGGTGAAGACTATAGTACATGGCATAGAATTTGCTAAGCAATATTTGGTTATATTTCTTTAAACTGATACATTTATGATTCATCCAATTCTTGCAATACATTAAATAATGGTTTAATTTGTCAACATATAGAGGATGTTGATGAAAGAGAAACTACTAATACTCAATATCCAAGCCAGGCTATTAAGATTTGGAAAGGATAATCCAAGCCATCCTTTAAACCATACCAAGGTGAAAATAGTGTATTTAAAGAGAACTCTACCACCTAATAAATTTGAACAGCGATGAGACTAGTATAGTTTGATGACATGCCACTTAGCGTTAATGATTATGATCATGATTTTGATAACATGGTGCATGAAGAAGGATTGAATGGAATACTTACAATTTTATTTGGGGATGGAAACAATGACAAAAATAATGATCATATGGTTGTGATAACGATGACAAGAGAATTAATTACCACCAACATAATATTGATGATAATAACCTGGAATAATCCATCAACCAATCAATAAAGGCACTCGTGTTCAATTTCGGTGCACAAATAGAACCTATAAAAATTGACATCCACATTAATATTATTAGAAATTAAGTTCGTATTTGGTTTCTCGGACAAAGGATTCACCACATACCCAATTGAAGTTGAAATCTATTTCTTACAATGCTCATGATTGATATTATTAGCATTCATAAACATTCATCAAATTCATTTATATTTATTTAAGGGGATTTTTAAAACCATATTTTTGGTTTGAGGTCTTGACCTTGAGTTGAACTTGAGATTGGCTAAAAACCATAAGCTCTTTGTCCTTTTTCTACAACTCCCTACTTATGGCAGGTCAAAGGTCACAGTAGTATGGGAGGTGTTGGAGACAGTTTCCTACACCCACGAGAGAGAGAGAGAGTTAATGAAGTGGCTTCTTGAGATCTAATAGGTCATTGTTGAGAAGCCCAGCAACCATAACTATATCGTATAAGAATAACTTCAGCACTTGGTAAATCTTCTAAATAATCTAAAGAAGACTTAATGTAACTGGTATGGTGTTGTTCTTCTAATCATCTATTATGGGGTACACACTTAATCTATAGTCTATGGATTACTATTGCGAATAACATAGAAATAACGAAAATCAACATGTAGCGTAACTCAAAACGAACATAGAGATATTCCAATATCATCAAAATGTCTTCTCATTCGACTAATACTCTAGATTCCACTTACACACTCTTCGACATACTCGCACATCAGGTAGGGTCCACACGTACTAGGGTCTTCGCACACACGGCCAGCGGGAGCCCTTAGCCAAACGGTGCACAAAGTATCATAAGTCCAATATTCTCATTCAAACTTAACCAAAACTCCCTCTAGACTTGATCATTCATCTATTTATACTATTTTATTCGCTACTCTATGAGTCACGTAAACCATGGTTTGCAGCCTTAGTCTACCCCAACCCATTACAATCCATTAGGGGCTTTGGCCAAGCCCAAACCCTTATGATTAAACTATTGCAAAATATTACAAATATATATCAAAATTTTAGTCAAGGGGCTTTTACTGCTCAACGGGCCCCCAACACAACCTTGTGACTCATCAGGAGTCATAGCGACGATTAAGTCTTGTTGGGGAAAAATAATAGCCTATTATTTTATTTGTCAACACGGGGGTTGTAAAACTTGTACGTATGTGTGCACGGTATGTCTTAGAAATTGTCTTTCGGTTAGATCAATCTAACTAAAAAATAACAAAAATCGGTGTCCCAATCACATGAAATAAAAATAATGAAAATTAAATTCAACTAACCTATGAAATCAAGTAATGAAAAGAAATAAAAATTCAAAAGAAAATATAGTTTGTGCAATCACACTTGCGAAATTTAAAATTTTAATCTAAGAAAGCATTCTTGAAAGCATGCGAAAAACAACTAAGGTATGTTCAATCACTTGACATCCAATATGATAGAATCACCCTCTTGAGATGATGTACGATCAAGCTGATTATACTTTAGTCTTTAAATCTAGGAAAGAAATTAAAGCATGTAAAGAGAAAAACTCAATAATTTCATAAGTTAGGTATTGTGTTAATTTAGAAAAAATGATAAAATCACCTTCTTGAATGATATTTAGAACACCCAAATTATAAAATTGAATGAGGATCTAAAAAAGAAATGTAAAGCATGTAAAAGTAAAGCTCAATGATTATAGGTTGAACATTTAATCACTTATATTGGAAGTATGACCTTCTTAGCTGATCTTTAGAACATTCAATTATACAATGAATTGATAGTTTGATAAAGAAATTAATTAACATAACATGAAAGGAAACTAAATTGTGAGCTCTGTTGCCTCAGAACTTAATCCAGTTGGAAATAGATAATCATCCTATTGAAATTTTTTTAGAAGAAAATATTACACGAGTCATTCTAAAAACTAATACTAAGAAAGAAAATAAACTTTAATCATAAAAGCGAAGTAAATCTCACACATTTTAGTTAAATTTGATCTAAAAGTATGAAAGATGGTGAATCAGATGCTCCATATGTAAGAAAATCAAGCCAAAATGAAGGAACATTCATGAGTAAGGTGCCATAATCTAATTCTATATTCAAAGCTTGATCATAACTCCAATTTTACACATGATTTGAGAGGAGAAAGCTTCCCCTATTTATACAAAAATATGAGAAGTTATCTCATTAATGAGAGTCCATGAATCCCTCCCTATATCTCTAAAGGATTCTGATACAAATAGGAAGTGATAAGGCACATGTCTTCTTAGAGTTACAATGCAAATAGGAAATGAGACACATATCCTTATGATCCCATGATATTCTCCATCGAGAATTCAATTTGGCCTTAGGAGGCCACATAAGAGTCTTTTTGGAAGCTTTGTTTTGACCTACACATGGCAAAAAAGCGCATTCCACTTGTTAGGTATAAGTATGTGCATATTATTTTCTAATTTTTAACACAAATTCACTTAAAAATACTAGGAATCAATAATGTTTGGAAAAATATAAATGTAACTTAATAGTGGTAATGGTAAGGTAAATGTAATGAAATGGAGTTGGAGTGAAGGTGATATATGGAAATATAAGTGAAAATGTAATGGAAGTAAATGACAATTCAGACGACATACCCACAATGAAGGTATTGTTGCATGTCCTCATGCAATATATTACATTGAATATTTTTTATCCTTTGAGATTTGGCTTAACTTTGCATGTATTTGTGCTTCACTATTGTAGTATTTTAGTTGAATTGCAACATGGTTGGTTCTTATGTTTCAACCATATTTTATTTCTTACATTCAATTTTGATCTTTGAACTTTGCATAATCATAATTTGATTATTGTTGCAAAGTATATATTTATTGGATTGCATCATGGTTGGTTCTTGTGTGACAGCCATGATTGTGTTTTAATGTCCAATTATATTTTAAGTACTTTTGAAAATCCATTGTATTCTCATAATAATAATGTAATATTTAATGTATTTTAGAAAGTATGTGGGCTTTTAGATACTGATAAAAATGTGGGAAAAATGTAGATATGAATACCCCACCCACAAAGCGATGGTATTGGAAATTTTATGAAATGAGGAAAATAAGTGTTTTTTTCCAAAAAAATTATCATTCTAGCTTTTCAGGAATTCTATGGTAAAAAAGTTAGAAAAATGACATACCAACAACTTACACTTTGAAAAATGGATGAGCTGCATGTGTCGTGGCTGCAAAAATTCTAATCATAATCTTCTTCATGTGGTTGTACAGGTTATGGATAAAAGGAAGTCGAGATGAATTTTTATTGCTTCTACTAAAACTATTGAATTTGTTCTTGTGAAATGATGTTGATTACGCGAGGGTTTCCTGCAGTTATGTTTCCATTTTGATTACGCAATTGCCATACGATTCTAATGTTGCCTTCGATTCTACGAGTTTGTCATACGATTATCTTCTTTATCATGTGCACTGTAAATGCCATCGATTACCTTGGATGCCGAATGGTGTTGATCATTTGTAGTTGCATATCTTCTTCATTTCTTCAAAATCTTGAAAATGATCGTCTTCATGTCTTCAAACGCGTTGGCATAATTCCTGCTATGTGGAGATATGTCTTTGATGTCAAACATAGCGGAAATTGTTGACTTAGTGGCAAATAATGGATGCCACTATTCAACACGAGAACTCTCATTAATGACGATGAGAGTCAGTATGCTGGAAACACATCTTGCTAAGAATGCCGATAATTTTGTTGTTTTCAAGTACCTGAGGAATCCAGATGGAGCAAAGGGATATTAATGTATTCCCATTGTTCATGTAAAAGAACTGCCATTAAGGCATGCAAGCCTCAAGGTGTTTTTGTAAATATTTTAGACTCAAAGGTACATGGACTCGATAATTTGCATTGAAGCTGAGAATTATATTGCAAAATGAAAAGGATAGGAGAAGGAAAATGGAAATGGAAGATGAAAATGGAAAATGAAAATGGGAAATAAGCATGTAAGTGAGCTTCTTGCTTTTATTTATTAGGTTAAAGGAGTAGACAAAAATTAGTAAAGTGTATGTGAATAAAAATGAATAAGCTGATTCTTATTTGGAAAGTAGCTGTGGCTTGCTTTGAATTGCTTAGATTGAATTTTTAATTCAAAGGGAGGAAGAATTAATGGTCTTGATAGATATGGACATGGACTTGTTCTTATGTTTCTCTTGAAATTGGTCCTTTAAAAAACCATTTGTGCGCACAATTGGTTTCCTTTAATAATCATTCGATCATCCCAAGCACAAAAAAAACTTGACATAAAGAACATAAGTGTATTAAAAGAAATGGCGATTTCCTTTTGATTCTTACCTGAAAAATTTAAATGTCAAATGAAATAGATTAGGGAAAATCAAAAGTGCTATATTTAGTCCTATTCATGATATTGATAACAATCCATTTCTAAGAAAGAACCATGAAAAATAAATCAACTCCCTATTGTTGGATGACTTCATGCATTGTGCTGTAATATGATTGGCACCACAAGATTTAGATGTGTCTAACGAGTTAAATTTTTAATGCCAAATATTCATAATCATATAAATAAATATTTTTGATTGTTCTACAAGTTATTGTCAAATTGAATCGTCATCTATGCTACAAAAAGCAGCATCATTAAAAATATTTGAAGTGGTAAAAAAAGTACTTGCACGAAAAATTATTTCAATCGAAATTTTGCGAGTATTTTTCTCCTTATAAATTGCTTGATGCGTCGATTGTATATACGATTTTTTTATTTCTGTTTTTTTTTTTATTATTATTTTTTTATTATTATATTTTTAATGATGAGACACATATGTGTCTAGAATCAAATATATTAAATCAAATTGGACTCTAGACCCACGTTCCATGTCGAAGCGAGATTTTTTATTAACTTGGATTCTTCTCCTTTGACTTGCCATGTTAAAAACAATTCAAAAACAAATCGTTTTTCTCTCAAGAAATCTCCAAAACGGTGTTTTGCAGAACAACGAATTTCTCCCAAATGGCTTCAAATCGGAGCCAATCGCTCGCAAGTTATGTAATTACCCCCATTCCCAGAAACAACCCATGTTTTAATTTTTTCCTAATTTGCTTCGGTTTGCTCAAAAAATGCATTTCAAATCGGGTGCTTTTTTAACGATTACGCATTTACGGAAATTCGGTTTACGGCAATTACTTACGCAAAGAAATAAAATTGTTATTGGTTGATTTTTTTTCATTCACGGGTTTTGATTTGTAATGGCTTTTCTCTCGCGAGAGAAGTTCAAATCGATCACCTCATTCCAATTGCTTGCGGTGGAATCCACAATATTCTCTTCATCGAAGTCGCAATCTTCTATTCATCAGTAGTTTCTTCATATGATACACTTTCATTATCTATCTACTAAAATTGAATCTCAATATTCTCTTCATCAACATTTTTTCAATCTTCTCTTCATCAATAGTTTATTATCCGTCCACCTTCATTGCCTTTCTCCATAGCCCACTAAAATCTATTTCTAATAGCTGGCCGCGGGGAGGCCAGTGCTGGAAAAGAGAAGTTTCATTTTTATTGCGGTACGTGGGTCTTTGCGTCGATTGGGGCCCTACACATATGCGTAAGCCCAAGCCAAGGATGACCTCACGAGATATGCACTGGGCCTCCTTTCCATGGGCCATTCATTACAACTGATTTTATTTTTATTTTTTTTAAGAAGAAAGGGTGGTACATGTAATTCAATAGAAATGAGAAAAGGATTGAGAGGTGAAAAACTAAAATTTGAAGAATCGATAAAAAAAAGGATCATGTCTCGAACGAATACTTCGATAAATTTTAGATCAATTTCCAACAAAATTTTTAATGAATTTTTGAATTTTAATTTTTAAATTAGGAAGTGATCTAATTTTCTGATCTTCTAAATTCATAAGCAGGCATGGAGAAATAGCATACTAGTCGACTTCATCAAAGAATAAATTCATATTTTCACACAATTTTATTCCCGAGTGGTGATAAAAAATGATGATTCTTCTTAGCAATCAATAGAAATTTATTTAAAATGAATTAATCAATGTTGATTATTATTTGTTTTATTTTTTTGAAAACAAAATTAAAAATTCTAAAAATTATATGCAAATTGGTTTTATTTTTAATACCTATCTATTTAAAAACTATTTTTTTTATTTTTAAGTATATGAATACTTCAGTGAAGCCACATTTGAGATTAGAATCTTTGAAATACTCATATCAAACTTGAAAAATGTACACGATTGTTTGTAGGATATGCGAAATTGACTTTACGTTTGATTTTCCGCGAGGATCTCTTGAAGAATAGATGAATGTTGTGGTGCAATCGCTTTTTGATACCATTCGTCGGTAAGCAGTGGCTCCATTACAGACCCTTTGTCATAAATGGTTAGTAAAACAAAATAAAAACCACACTACGACGGAAATATAGTTCCTATGCACACTTCCACGACAATGGCACAAAATGTTGGGGAAAAAATAATTACTTGTCATTTAATTTGTCAACCCGGGGGTTTCGTAAACTTGTGAAGCATGCATACTATATGTGCTAGAAATTTTCTTTCGGCTTCGTCCCAATTAACTATAAAATAACGAAAAACAATTCTTCTAATCTATGAAATCAAATAATGAAAATGTATTCATCTAACCTATGAAATCAGTAACGAAAAAGAAAGAAAAATTCAAAATAAAAATATAGCATGGCAAATCCACTTGCGAGATTGAAATTTAAATCTAAGAAGGCATTTAAAGCATGTAAAAGAAAAACAACTAAGGTATGTTCAATCACTCAAGCATCCAATATGATAGAATCATCCTCTTGAGATGATGCACAAACAGCCAGAGATTATACTTAGTCTTTAAATCTAGGAAAGCATGCAAGCGAAAACTCAATAATTGCATAAGTTAGGTATTCACGTATTGATTTAGAAATGTAGTAAATCACCTTCTTGAATGATCTTTAGAACACCCAATTATAAAATTGAATAAAGTTATAAAAGCAATGTAAAAGCATGTAAAATTAAAAGCTCAATGATTGTATAGGTTGAACATTTAATCGCCCAACTTGGAAGTATGGCCTTCTTAGCATGATCTTTTTAGGAACATTCAATTATACAATGAATTAATAGTTTGATCTAGGAAAGAAAATAACAAAACATGTAAAGGAAACTAATAATTGAGAGCTCTATTGCCTCAAACTTAATCCAATTGGAAAATAGATAAATCTATCCTATTGAAATTTTTTAGAAAATAAAATATTACACGAGTCATTCTAAAACTAATGTTAAGAAAAGAAAATAAATGTTAATCTATAAAAGTAAGTAAATCTCGCACATTTATGTAGGCGATCTAAAATTATGAGAGATGGTAAATCAAGATGCTCCATGTCTAAGAAAAAACAAGACAAAATGAAGGAACATTCATGAGAGTAGGTGCCAAATCTATTATGTATTGAATCTTAGACATAACTCAATTTACACATGATTTGATAGAAAGCTTCCCCTATCTATACAAAATATGAGAAGATATCTCATTAATGAGAATTCATGAATATCCTCCTAGATATCTAGAGTTACAATCCAAATAGGAAGTGATAAGGCACATGTCTTCTTAGAGTTACAATACAAATAGGAAATGAGACACATATCCTTATGATCCCATGATCTTCACCATCCAAATCGATTTTGGCCATAGGAGGCCACATAAGAATATTTTGGAAGATTCTTTTTTACCTACACATGACAACAAACTCATTTCACTTGTTAGGTATAAGTATGTGGATATAATTTTCTAATTTTTAACCACAAATTCATAAAAAATACTAGGAATCAACGAAGTTTGGAAAAAACATAAATGTAACTTGATAGTGGTAATGGTAAGGTAAATCTAATGAAATGGAGGTGTAGTGAAGGTGATATATGGAAATATAGGTGAAAATGTAATGGAAGTAAATGAAAATTCAAGGCCCAACGAGTCCTTTAAATACTTGTTACGGAGATGTCGAGACGCGGGTGGAAGGCTGATAGCGGGATGACCTTGTCCCATGCGGCGGAATTCTGCGCGATCTCGACCCAGCACCGGAAGTTGGCCCTTCGGTAGCTAGAATGACCTTTGTCCCGTGTACGTTCAACTATTTGACTTTCACATCTAGGTCCTACGAGATTTTCGGTGCTTCATCTACCCGGGGCTTCGGATGATCTTGTGAGGACTTTCTTGTGGCGAGCACCTCAATCTCATCCCGCAGGCTATGAGCGGGTGCGAAGGCATGCTAGGCGCTCGGATATAACAAGGGTTGTCATGGTGGCACATGTTACTTTCCAAAATTCCTACTCTTTTTGGTGCGGCTCTTGATTGAATTTCTAGAAGAAAGGGGTCTCGGCGCATGGTTGACCCTCTCCATAGCGATCCCATGACTCGAGCCCATGGATATGTGTGTAGCAATGCTTCATCACATCCTTCACAGTCAGAATCTTGTTCCTTTCACCTATAGGGGGTTTTTCCTCGCGGCTTGGCCTCGGTGCAACAATATATTGTTAGAGCCTTGTTTCATGGTCTTCACTTTGGTTGTGGATGCCTTTAACGCAAACCACAGATATAAATCTTGGCTGGGGCACGAGAGCGGGGAATTAATTCAAGCATATCTCCACATAATCATCGATTAGGTGATCTAACTCTTCTTGTTGCACGAATGGCGTGTGTTGGCTATCGCTGTGCTTGGCGGATCGATAAGCCTTGGTAGCAATTGTACGCTCTACCTCACTCATTTGTTGATATGCACATGCTTCTCTACTAGAGCTCGGCGGAGATGAAAAAGCTTGGAGAACATGTCGCTTCCCACTCATTATTCTTGTGATGTCAAAGGTGACCTGCGCATCTTTAGGACTTGCACACATGAATGCGAGTGGTTCTATGGTCGAGCTATGCCTAGGAAGGGTGAAATCCTTTACCGGTTACTTTGTAATAATGGATTTGGCTGAAGGCTCACTTGAATGAGGCCTCTACGGTTCACGCTTGAGCGTAGTGCATGCGCAGCCGAGTCGCAAATGCACATGCTAAGCGTTATCGACCTCACGCGTGGCCTTATGTTGGTCTTCGGGCATTCCATATATCTTTACATGCGGTGGTGATCACATACCTTTATTTTCTCTAAATCTTCCTCGGTCAGTAACTTTTTCTTCTCCCTCGGACTTGTCACCCTTTCGTTTCTTTTGCTTCCCTTTGGGAGGTGTGCGAGTGTGCTTTGTTCCTCCTTAGGGATCCACACCCTCCCCCACCGGCTCACTCCCAGATATCAAAATTATGTTGTGGCTCCTACTCGCCTCCTTGGTGGTGTCCTTGAGGTTTCCTTGGTGGTCGTTTTCTCTATGGAGCGTGGGGTACGTTTCCTTTTTTGTACTTGGCTAGACGGTATTCATTGGCTCTACATGTTTTATATAGGCATGCTGCCTTTGACCAAAGAAGTGGATTTAAGACGGATCTTCCATGCGAACGTGACCAAGTTGTGATAAATTGGTCGATCTCCACCTCGGTGACCATATAAGGGAGGTTGTACCACACGAGAAATCCTTGCATGCCACGATTTTCACATTGTGCATGGTGACATGAAAGTCGGAGATACACTTATATTTCTCATTCTGATGAGTGACAAGCACGGACCCTACACAGAATGTATCGTTGGCTTGATGCAACGTTAAATAATACCCATAATTCTTTGTTTCTCTTTGATGTATTGCGGATCCTTGAAGTCATAGATTCATGTAGCATGCCCCTGCATATCTTGGGCACGAGCTCGGGGAGCACGCATCCTCGAAAATTTCCCTGCGACCGGGGAGATCGATAGCGATAACCAAGAGTAGAATAAAGGCTTACCCTCGTTATGCCTCGCACACGTTATCTAAAAATTCTTCACACGGAGTGCTACAACCAATTGTAGCGAATCCCTTTATCCACCTTTATACACCAAGCTGAATGATATATCTGAGGACAAGCTGATGGCCTACACTTTCATCATATTACACCCAAGCAAAGTGCCCATGTCTCCCTCGTAAATGATGCTCTCTGCAAGAACCCTCGCTTTTCATGGTCAACCTTGTAACATTTTTCTTTGGCATTCGTCGACCACCTTCCTACTCATTCTTCTTCCAAACACTTCATGGGATGGGGCCCCTTCATGGAAAGGGTCGGTGATCCTATGGATCAACGGAGCGTCGAGAGGGATGTGGCCACTTGGATCCTGTCATTCATCGTGGAACAAGGTGAGCAACTACCCAGACGACCAAAATGGTGATAGAGTATCGACAACGTGAGGTTAATGCGACAAATTCATGATTCCTAAAGAGAAAAACGCTGTAACCCGTGCGCGCAAGCCATTGGTTCCACCTTTGGTACATCCTTGTGTCTCACTCGAGATATAATTTTGGGGCCGGATCTAGAAAGGCATCTTCATTAGCTAGATGTTATAGCATTGTTTTCACCTTCATGTGATTCATGATTGTCTTTATAGCTTTGGGCACCCATTCCCACGAACTTGGAAAAAAATTCCTAAAAAACGAGTGATAAAAATCTTATACGTGGTTATACTGACTTTTTTGCATGTACACGAGTCCATACGGACTTTCCGCGTATGCCATTGAAATTATTAAAAATATATATAAAAATTCCTATTTTTTGGGATGGGTTGATGGTTACTCCGGTAGTTCAGCCACCCTATGTACCGTATTAGCGTTTCCAGCGGCTGAAACTACTTTGAGGGAGTATAAAAGCCCCTCATGTGCATGGCTGGAGAGAGAAATTATTGATATTATACTGTTGGAATCCCTAATCCGAGTCGATTTCCGTGCCTCCTGCACTTCAAGTTCATTATAGGAAACCCTTGTTTCCTGGAGATGTTCATCTTTACATATATCATCTCGTGTGCACGAGTTACGAAGGAATATTAGAGAGGCAAGGGTGGGACGGATGCGGGACGACGGTACGTTGAAGATCGTGGGAAGAGTCGGAGTGATCTCTCCACTTTTTATCCTTGTACATGCTAATATGTCTGAGAAGAACCATCTTGTTCTGAAATACACGTGTTAGAATCACCTTTTGCATATGTAGAAAAATATTTAATTATTTAAGCATTTGTACTGGTTTAATTTAATGTTTCACATGGATTTCACTAACATTTAGGGTAGATATATATTGTACAACCGAGTTTTCCGTGTATGTTTCTTCTTGGTTTTTCGGAGTTAAGGAGGAAGAAGGGTTCTTTGGGGGTTTGGACCTTGGGGATCTCTCTAAATGTAGGACCTACGGTATGTTCCTCGATCTATTCTATCTAGTTTTTCGTGAACAAATATGGTTGTGTGAGTCCTTCTCCAAATTACGCTACCTAATACGTGGAGGTTTTCAACCCAACAAACCTCGGGAGTTATTTCCCGAAACACTAGATCACGTTCATCAAATTTAATGGTTGGAATACGCCATATGGGGTCTCCGGCCGTGAACTTCTTATGGGACTAATGGCATCTAAATATACTCTTGGACAACATCTAAATTTTCGCGTGGACCATTAACTTGCACGGCTTCACATAAGCTAGTAGCCATGAAAGTAGAGCTACCATCGAGCTTCTTCCTTGGCCTACATGGGTTGTTTAGAGGGATTGGACGAGGATTCCTAGGGCACCTGCACAGGGGGAGTGCATGATCTTGTAGGAGGTGCGCGACTTCGCAGAAGCCCACTTTGTGGCTTTCCCCTTCCCCCTTTCCCCTTATTCATATTTTCCTTTAACCTTCCCCTTTCCTTTTTCCTTTGGCTAGCATAAGGACACAACAGCTTTTTGACTTTGGGGGTAACCTCAAAGCTTCTTCGAACCCTAGCTTAGTTGATGTGCTCTAATGGGTGAACAACTCGGTGGGGTTAGTGGGCGTCATCCTTGCTCATAATATAAACTCAAGGTTGCTACTTTCGAAGAGTTTCCTCACGGTTCCATATAGGTTGCACGGTCACGAAACACAAAATTCACGAAGAAGGCATAGAGCATAGGATATTCGGAGAGAAAAAGGAACCTATTATAAGGTTACGCTTCCTTTATAGGCCATGATGGGTAAAAATGGTCGGATTCTCATTAAATGTGACTTACCATCAAGAGAACGGTAAAAATATGCACCAAGATCGTTGCATTAAATGCCGAAACAAATTTGCTCCATCCAACGAGTAAAAATTCCTTTTTCACCCATTTCTGTTCCAACGACTATTTTTTTCTAGTTGTGCACTACCCATATGCCTTAGTCGAACCTTCCCACTCCTTCTTACCTCCCCTTTTCTTGCGCTTGATGCATTTTATTCTGTGCCTTTTCCTCATAGCGCATGCAACTCCTTCTATGCTAATACTCTTGTCATATAATCATTTGGTAGGAACGGGTTGTCCTTGTATGATTTTAGACAACTTCCATCCCAAATGTACCGGGAAGGTAGTCTCCATAGCATTAATGACGCCTTTACCTACCATCTATAATCTCTTTTACTATATACGATGTAACCGATCTTGACGAAACTTCCCTAGGTAAGGTCGCAAATTGAATATCATAGAAAGACCAAGTCTTCTTCCTTACATACCTTCTGTACAGATGTGTTGATCATGCGAATTTTTCACATGCCTGCAGCCCTTGCTTGATGAAAGTTAGCAATGAAGCTGAAGATCTTCTTCCAAGGCAACCCAGTTGTGTCGGAGCATTCCTACGCTGATATCGAGGTTTTGCCATATTTGTGAAGGAGACTGCAATCGTGGATCGAGGACAATGTATTCCATGTGCATGATGGCCTCTTGTCCATAGACCATCTGAAAGGAGTCTTTCCCTATCGGCTTCTTGCATGTAGTGCGATAGGCCCATAATATGAAAGGGATGTGTACGTCCAGTATCGCGATTAACATTAGAGATCTTGGTAAGTTCATTCTCCAAAATTTTATTGAAATCTTATACCGCGCTATTCACTTGTGGGTGATATAGGGTACTTTTCGTATGATGGATGCGAAATTCCTCTATCAAATATTCAATAGTTTCATTAACAAAATGCGTACCTCTATCACTCATCAATATTTTGGGCGACCGGAACCTGGTCATAATATGCTTGAAGATCAAGTGTGCAATAATTATCTGCAGGTATTGTAACATCACTCCAACCCCATCCCATCTCGTCCTGTCAGTCGATAATGATATAACATGTGCTAGTATTGTTTCTCGGGAATTGATTGGTCCTACAAAGTCTATGGCCCATTTTTCGAATGCTACTGCAAAGGCATCTAAGGTTACAAGGGAATTTCATCTCGGCGCGAAGAGGCTTCCTAGTTTGTTGACCATCACGGGCTCGATAGTACACTTGTGCATCGCTATGCGGTGTGGCCCACCACTGACCCGGACCCTCAACACCTTACGCACGGTGTCTTTCCCTACGTAGTGGCCTCCTCCCACCCCTCCATGGGCCTCAACCAAGATAACTTATCTCTCATGTTCCTAGCCATACCTCCATGATACCTCATCTACTCCCAACTTGTATAATTGGTAGGAAACTTTGATGAAATCGGTGGTGGGAGCCACCAAATCCTTTTTATATTGTCTTGAATAGTCTAAAGGTGTCTTCTAGTGGTCAACAAGTGAATAATGTCCACAAAGTGCTTGAAACCACAGCAATAGAAAAAATCTCCGCATCGAAGTAATACTTCCTCTAGACTAGTTGGCTCTTTCCCACTCTCGATACGAGACAAGTGATTAGGTCCTACGTTTAGTCTCCGGGCTTCACAATAACCTCGAAGTCATACTCCTAAAATAGTAGTTGTTGGGTACCAAGTACATACTTTTTCTCTCTCCCATTTCGCCCACCTTTCTATCTCTATGTATCATTATTGTTCCTAAACACATTAGGTAAACCCTTTCCTTTATCTTACATGGAATATTTGATTAATGAAGTAATAGTCATGGAGATTTTACCTTTGTAAACATTAACTATGATATTTTTATAGATTTGGAAACCAAAGTATTACGGTTGTGAGCCACGGAAGCGGCTCTAATTTCCAATGCTATCTTTATTTGTTGCTGTACTTGATAGACTTCTGTTTCACGAAATAATATTTCGGGATTTTTTCATGATTTCCTTTTTGTCAACTAGGTTCTTGTTGTAACGAATTGTATAATTGTAAATATTTATTTTTTGAAGGAAATCTACGATTTCACGAACAATTTTATAAAGAGGGCCTTCGGAGTTTGAATTTGGGTTAAGAAATAATATATAGATTTTGTAACGAATAATTTTCTAGTGTGAATGCGCGACACTTTTGCTCTTTCACTGTAATTAGTTTGCCACAACCCTAATTAGAGAGTTTGGCCCACTCTTACGATCGGAGTGCTACATTCTTATCTTTCTTTGTTGATGTTATATTTTAGTTTAGTTTTGTAATTATTATTTCGGTATAACTCTACGATTATTTGTGAATACCTTTACGCAATCCATTTTAATTGTTGTTACGGTAGTTACTTTTTCTTTAATTAAAATTGTGATACGATAGCGAGGTTGTGTGATTGCTCTTGCATATACTATCTGTGATTAGTCTTGGAAATAACTAACGTCCTCGGGATTCGATAATTTATGTGGGAAAGGGTTTGAATAATTGTTCACATGCGCACACCAACATTTTGTACTTTGTTACCGAAGCTAAAGGTGCAAGCACAATCGATTGATTTAAGGGTCGATCTCTCGTCCCGGGGGAGAATTTATTGCCTTGCTTCAAGCCACGAGCGTAGTGTTTTATTTTCTCGCTTTTTATTGTTCTTTTAATTTATCTCGTCTTAGGAAGGCCATCCATTACCACAGCTCTTACTCCTAAGCATATGGCATTGTTTTTTCCTTGATTTTCTTTTTCATTAAAATAGACCTCTCATCTTAGGGAGGGTATTTTCTACATAAGTCTTGATCATATTTTTCAACTTTTATGCTTTTTGCGAGGGCTAAATTCTGATCACAGGAGGGTACTTGAATACCCTACTTCGGGTCCTAAACTTTGATTTTATTTTTAGTTTTTTATTTTGTTTGAACCTACTCTCATCCTGGGGAGGAAGTTATACTAAATGTTTTTGCTTTCCGGGTCTGTGCTTCTTCTATTTTGAATGAATTCTTTTCGATGAAATTGTATGAAAAAAATATCTGAATAAGAGGGGTAGAGGAAGACCCCCCAAAGAAAGGAAAGGATCTAGGAAGGAAGACGTATATTGAGGAGATCATCGAAAAGGCTAAATATGAAGCATCCTCTCACGTTTTCGTCGGGGTAAGGGTTACATACCTAAGGGTCGAAGGGTAGTCGGTTGAACGGCCAGTGTCGGCCATAGTACCGGAGGAAATTCTTTAAGCAGAGTGGAAGAGAAACAATAAATAAGGTACTTGTGGAGGAGACATCCCTAATTTCAGCAAAGGGGAAGAAATAGTGAGCGAGAGGGTAAGGAAAGGGCGATGGGCTGGTGGGAAGGAGCAGCCGAGGGAACATACCATGAGACCAGGGAACGTTACGAAGCCTCTGAGTTGGAGTAAGAAATTCCTCTTCGGAAAGAGAGTTCTTGAAGGATTTTGCGTCACTAAGAGACCAACGGTGTGCGGTGAAACCTCTACGGTTGAATCACCCCAGTACCCCGTGGCTTGAAAAAATTGAAATCTCTCAAGTGATTATTGGGATATTTATGGCACCGCAAGTTCTTCTATTGATTTTCCAATTGGAAACATTATCGTCGATGCACCAATGAAGCCCATTCCTTTAACGAAGCTCTACCTAATTTTCATAGGCTTCTTCGGAAGACCGATACATTCCTATTTGAATTTGAAATTTTACGTTGAGGGTATAATTATATCTCAGATGCTCATAAACTAAAAAATATTTCCTCGTACCTTAAAAGGGACATCCCTTTGCGATGGTTCATGGGTTTAGGAGGGATAATTATTTCTCATCAGGATGGGATGAAAGAATCCTTTTTGGAGAAATACCAAGATTATTGTAAATCCCATGACATTAAGGAGGAAATCTTTAAGTTTCATGAAAGAGGATGAGAACATGGAAGACTTTGTGCGAGACTTTGTGGTAGAGATCAGGCCATAGTGACCTAGATAAGGATATTTTTGAAGATCATTCTTCTTCGGACACTTAGGGAAAGATTCCATACAACTTAGAACATAGTAGGAAAGGGGGATATTTCAAAATAAGACTTTGACACCATCACATTGACTATTTCATTCGGTGTTCACGGGGTACGTAAGGAGTGGACAAGGAAATCGGTCATTAAAGACTTTTTGTGTAGGGGTTACAAAGGCGAGAAATTGGAAACCTATTGGATAACTGAGGATGATATCTGAGCACATTATCCCGGATGGACACTCTGTAAGAAAAAAAGAAATAGATAGAGTTGGAGAAGACTATGGCTATAATGCACTTACAGAGTGAAAAAAAGAAGCATCCTTTGAATTATTACCCATTAAACATAGTGAGGCTTTACGCAATATTTGAACGGACTCATGCATTGGATCATGTACTTCCTTACTCGGAGCGGGAATGTTTTCAAGGAAAAGTGAAGAAAATGTTGTAGACTAAGTAGCCACTTGAGGAGCCGAAAAAGGCATTGAAACCTCAGCATGGCCCCATGAATCAGGAGTATGTTTCGGGACCCTTGATGTTATTTTAATAATTTTAATATGGGTCCCAAGTCTACACCTTTTTCATGTTTATGTGGTCTCAATATAAATATCCCCGGCAACAATGGGTTCCCTTTGGGCCAATTAAAACCCTTAATGGAATCATAATTTTCATGGGCCCTCTCATATTATGCGATTTCCCAATCTATGCCTCAACAACAACTTGAGTTGCCCTATAATTTACCTCCTGGCAACCTAGCCCTTCAACCCCAACTTCCTATCCAACTATGTCCGAACCCTAATAATAAAGGGGTCCAATAAGCAGATATATAACCTTCCATATTATAGAATTTCCTACGCGGGACTTAATGAGATAAACTTACGATATGGGTAGGTAGTAAATACTCCCACTTCACCTATTATCATAGAACAAATTGTGATAAGGATTCTGAGAAACCCGAGAACATAGGACGAGTTGGGGATAAACCATACCACAACAACAAACCAAACATCTTCCCGGTTGTTCTTAACCGGGAGTCATCCGGAAGTCACCCGCGTATCACGAAAGATTAGTGAAAAAACAAAACCCTCGGAAGTAGATTTTGACTTCCTCGGGGAATTTCAAAATATTTTTGTCAAAAGATACCGGCCACATGCTATGAGGGATGTACCTATATATGAAAAACTCTCAAATATTATTTGCTCTAAGAAACATGGGAAGAAACCAAGAGATATGTTAGCTATTCATGTGATGGGTAGATTGTGCGACATTATTCTAGGAAAGAAGTATGCCTATGAAATAAGGAGACACGAGCAATTCTAACGGTACAAATCAATGGGGTTGAAATCCCAAATGTAATAGTATATTTGGGTACTCCCTTGATATTATTACCTCTAAAACAATGAATACATTAGCTCTCGGAAATGTTAAGCCAACCCTCTTATCTTGGAACTACCAGATAAGTCTACAATTAAGCGATAGGTAAATTAGAATATGTGAGTATTTCGGTGGATTGTAGCACTACCTATGGACCTATTATTTGAGACATGATCTGAATTGGTGGTCACCCATTGATCTTGGAAAGACCTTGGCCATAGCTACTCAGATACCTAAATAGATGGAGTACGGGCATATAGTTATATCAAATGAGACGGTTGCAAAGAATCTTACTCACCCTCCTATGGAACCCATCCCATACGACATTATTAACCCAGTCGAAAACCTCTACAAATAGAAGAGCACAGACACGAAAATGAAAGTTAGACCAATCCTCATTATTGGGAAGTACATTCAAATGAAGCAAAGGATGATACTATTAACACTTTTTGTTAATGATCTATTTAGTTTTATTTCCCATTCTACTTTAAAATTTTAGAATATGCTATGAGTTCGAGAAGCAGGAAAAATTGAACGAGAGGAAGTAAATTAGAGCTTATTCCTATCTTCAGCCCATGATAGTATCATGATTGAAATTAAACAGGGAAAACACTCGATATCAACCCCAATGCCTTGAATCCCCGGACAAAAAAACTCTTGAAATCCCTTGAGGACGTTAGAAACTTTGCTTGGGATTATACCGACACGAAGGGGAATCCTACTGCCTAACATGTACTTTCATCATCATTTTATATTAAGGAAGGAACCTAAGCCTGTGAGGCAAGCTCCAATGGAGAAACAGATCCTGCTCCTAAAGAACATTTTCAAGAAAAGTACAAAAATTGTTGGATTTGAGTTTCATTTACCCCATCTCAGACAGCCAATGGGTATCTCTATAGTTATTGTTCCTAAAAATAATGGTAAGTGGTAGATGTTTGTGTAGATTATAGGGAGCTAAACAAGAAAAGCCAGCTCAAAAATACCATTTCCCTTTTCCATTCATTGACCATCATGTACACGGACATCTGGCTAGGAAGAAGTTATTGTCACTCCCTAGATGGATTGAGTGGATATAACAAAATCCAAATAGCCCCGGAAGAAGACCAAGATAAAACAACTTTCACATGCCCATGGGAGACCTTTGCATACAAGGTCCTCCCATTTTAGCTTTGTGTAATGCTCCTACCACCTTCCCCAAAAGGAAATTTTGAGAATCTTTTTCTAATTTGGTCGATGATAAGCGTTGAAATATATATAGGATGATTTTACTCCATATGGAAACTCATTGAAGATGGATTAGAAAATCTAGAGAAAGTACTCAAAATATGTAATTAGACCCATGTATCTACGAGAAGAGTCAAATTCCATATGATGAGGAAGAAGGGATAGTATTGGGACATTTTCTCAGCCCATTTTGTCGGAATTCGAGTACAAGTTCAGCCAAAGTAGAGGTAATATTACACTTCCCGGTACCAAAGACACCCATATATGTACATAGATTTATTGGTTGTTGTTGAGTCTCAAAAGTGTTCTCCATATTCATACATATTTCCATTATGTCATAACCATTTAGCTCTTATTTCATAACCATTTGACCTAAAACCCTACATCAAGTAACCATTTTCATAAATATATGGGTTAGGATCCTTATTTTTCAAAGTTATTTATTTTATGTATTTAAAGTGAATTTATGATTAGAAACTAGAAAATTAACATAGTTTCATATATCTATATATGTGTTATGAGTTTTGTGACATGTGTAGGTCAAAAGGAGACTTCTAGAAGACCATTATGTGGCACTCTAAGGCCAAATTCGAATTTGGTTGGAGAAGATTATGGGATCAAGAGGATATGTGTCTCACTTCCTTGTTGTATTGAAACTCTAAGATGATATGTGTCTCATCTCTTAGTTGTGTTGAAACTCTAGAAAGACATGTGTCTTATCATTTCCTATTTTGATTGTAACTCTAGAGATGGAGGGAGAGATTCATGGACTTCCATTAATGAGATGACTCCTCATATTTTGTATAAATAGGAGAAGCTTTCTCCTATCATAGGTAATGAGGAAGTAATGAGGAAGTAGATTTGTAACTAAGTTCAAGATGGAATGGGATGTAGATTTGTGAGTTCTTTTTAATAGAGAAATTCAGTTCTTTGATGGTGTTTTGATTACAACTTTAAGGAGCTGAAGGACTTCACCAAATTGGTAGCAGAGGGCCCCTGCTATCCAAGGAGGCTTTTACATGTTTTCTAGATAAGTTGCTTTCAATTTTGTTTTGTCATATTTCCTTACTTAGATTGCTTTTTGAAATCATAGCTTTTAGCATAATTTTTCATGGCAGCCCGGGCATTTGCATATCTTTTGACTAATGACATGGAATCAATATTGTTCTACTGTTAATTTATTTTTTCTTAGTTTTTGTTTAATTCCGGTATTGCTTTGTTTATTTCAGTCTTGCACATTTGCTTCAGTAGTTATATTTAGATATATTAAATTGCTCATGTCATTTTCAGTTACCTCCGAAAGCCACAGCTGGACTGATGGTGAGAGATTGTATTATGAAATGTGTAGTTTGATATTAGTTTCCTTTCTGCAAATTTAGATATATTAAACTGCTCATAACATCTTCAGTTGCCTCCGAAAGCCACAGCTGGACTGATGGTGAGGGATTGTATTATGAAATGTGTAGTTTGATATTAGTTTCCTTTCTGCAAATTAGATATATTAAATTGCTCATAACATCTTCAGTTGCCTCCGAAAGCCACAGCTGGACTGATGGTGAGGGATTGAATTATGGATGTGTAATTTGATATTAGTTTCCTTTCTGCAAGTTAGAAATATTAAATTGTGCATGACATCTTGAGTTACCTCCGAAAGCCACAGCTGGACTGATGGTGAGGGATTGAATTATGAATGTGTGGTTTGATATTAGTTTACTTTCTGCAAGTTAGATATCAATTACTCAAGTTGTTTATGGTTACTTCCGAAAATCATAGCTGGACTAATGATGAGGGATCAGAAGACAAGTTGATGTAATTTGATTTAGATTTACTTTATTGCAACTTTTGGATTTCTTTCGGCATAGTTTCTTTTGTGTTTAGACAGCAGCAAGAATAATTTGGTTTCATGCTCACTAGTTCACTGTTTTGATTTATTAGATTAGCAGCACCTTTTTCATTTCAGTAGCACATTTTCATTTCCTTTCAAGTTTTGTCATTGTATGTTTCAAATTTCTTTTTCAGTTTCAAGTTGGTAAATCATTATAAAGGACATCATTGCCTTGAATATTCATAACCATACTTGTCTTTTAGAATTTCCATCTCACATTAGGAAACCAACCAAGATCAATAAAAATCCAAAAGCGACAAAAAGTAAGAGATAGGTTATCTTGCACATATAGTGCGCCACACTTCGTCAGCTTACGAATCCCTGGTTGATAATTTATGTTAGCAATTTAGGACACACTAAATTGACCAAACATTTTGGCGCCGTTGCCGGGGAAGTGTAACTAGGTAACCTTATTTCTTACATCTAAAAAAAAAATTAATAATTCTTGAGTATGCTCTCTTCCTGCACTTTGTGTGATCTGGAGGATCAGAAAAAGGATTGTTATGTAAAAAAAAATTAATAATTTTTAAGTATGCTCTCCTCTTGCACTTTGTGTGATCTGGAGGATCAGAAAAAGAATTGTTATGTGAAAAAAAAAGAGGAGACAATAAAACTTCATCATTTCAATTGATTCAACAATTTAAAAAAAAAAAATTTGTTTTCATGAAAAACTTTGATTTCAATAAATTGTTTTGTTTAATGAATATATATGTGTATTTTTAAATTTTTGAAAATATCACATACATAATTTTATTAAACAAATCAATTAAAAAATAAAAAATAAAAAATAAAAAAAATAAAAAAATTAAATTGTTTTGTTACTAAGATATATATGTATATTTTTATTTTTGAAAATATATATATATAATTTTAATAACAAATCATTTAAAAAAAATTCAATAAAATTTTGTTTTGTTTAGTAAATTACATATGTATATTTTTAATTTTCCAAAATTTAGCATGTGTAATTTTATTAACAAAACAATTAAAAAAAAAAAAAAAAAAAAAAAATCATTTTGTTTAGTAAAACATATATGTATATTTTTAATTCTTGAAAATATAACATATATAGTTTTATTAACCAAACAAAAAAAAAAAAAAAAAAACAAACAAAAAAATCATTTTGCTTAGTAAAATATATATGTGTATTTTTAATTTTTAAAAATATAACATATAATTTTATTAACAAAAAAAAAAATTTAAAAAAAAAATTGAAAAACAGAAACATAAACAAAAATGAAAAGGCCATGGCATTTTGAAAAAAAATGAATTACTCTCAACAGAAAGCATAAAAATTTAACCATTTATGATGCTTGCAGTTGTATTATGGCTCGGAAACATCAGATTTTTTGCTTCTGATAATGAAAATCACGTAGAAGTTGAAAATGATGGAGTTAGAGATGCTGTAAGGCTGCTAGGTTGCAGTGTTTTAGAGCTTATGACAGCATTATCAACCTGTAGGATTTGAGCTGAAAACATCATCAAAATTCCCCAAATCCCTGAAAAAATTTGTGAGGCCTTTGTGCAAATCTCTCGCCATTCAAACCTATCAATGCCAATTCCTTTTATTATATCAGGCCTGTCAGCCTTGCCAATGCCGCCTACCATCACCAAACGCTCCTTGAGATTCATAAGACAGCCACATGTAAGAGAACAAGGCATTGAAATTGAAAAAAAAATTTAAAGAGGCAAAACGTGCCTTGATTGAACTGAAGAATGCTTAGGTGAAGGATAAGCATGGGCAATATTTGCAAAGACAAATCTGATTTGGAAGGTTTCCCAAAGAACAAGTATTTGCAGAGAATTGATGCAGCTATAGCCGAACCTGAAAGAAAACGAACAGAGGTCAAAACAGAAAAACGCAAAACAGAGAAAAACGCCAAACGTTGAAAGCACGATTTGGCCAAACGGAGATGAATTTAGAAAAAATAAAACATGGGTTTTTTCGCCAACATGGTCAATTAGATAACCCAGAAACCGTTTTAAGAAATTCGTGGCGGTATGGGAGAAATTCTCGGTTCTTTGAAGGCCATTTTTGCCTGCCGCGTGAGGAAAAACGATTTTTTCTGAGTGAAGAATTTGAAAACGGCACTCTGCATTGATAATTCAGTTTCCTGATTTCTAGGAAGAGGAATTCTAATCAAAATCAAACTCTTATCATGGCATTCAATGCACATTCCACTCATTTTTGAATTTAATTCAATTTCGTTTTCTGAATGTTGGATTTCACATCTCCTTTATCATCTGCCCAACAATTTTTGGTGCTTCAATCACATTATTAAACACCAACCATTATGATGTTTATTTCAAAGGGATGCCACATCACTATGGAAAGACATTAAGAGGGCATGGGGATGAATTGAGCAAACTACAGGAGGATATTATCAAGCACATGGTCGTGCAGATGGCACAATGAACCTTAGTAGCATAAAGGTAAGCTCAATTGAGATTGAGCGTGTCTATAATGGCAACTGCTGCAATTGGAATTCCAACTGAGGGGGGTGGTCCTGAATGGTTACTGATTGTGATGGTCCTCAAGGATCAAACAGACACAAAAATAAATTTTGAAGAGATGAAAGATTATATTTTGAAATAGCAATCATGCCTTTTATGTTCTTCAATGCTTACCAATATATTATTTTTCATCTTATGTGATCTTCACTTACCATTCTATGGTCATTGCAAGGTCATGATTGATCAATGTATCTGAGTTTGCTTTATTTAGCATCATTTTTTTTGAAATTTAAAAAATTGCATTTCTCTTTTGTTGTTAAAAAAAAAAAAAAAAAAAATTGAATAATTTTGAATCAATGAAATGAACAAGTTATTTGCTCGTTTTTCTGAAGGTATTGATTAAATTTGAACTGATGATGAATGATGAATGGCTAAATTTTTATTCAAGATTTTTAGCTACAGAAACCGTCGACATTCCGCAGCTAAATTCCAATTCCGCAGCTGTTCTCCAATTCCGCAGCTGAAGTCCAATTCCGCAGCTGTTCTCCAATTCCGCAGCTGAAAAACCTCATTGTTCAAATCAGCATAACTTTCTCATACAAAATCAGATTTTGCTGATTTAAGTATCGTTGGAAAGGTCTCAACAATATCTATACAATGAGAAATCCATCATTAGAGTTTGAAATGACAAATAATTAAATAAATTTCTGAAAAGAAGCTACATTCAACTTGAGGCACTAATTCCAAAACAGGTATAAATTCTTTTGATTTTTCCTTTGAGAACTTGTTTCATTAATACAAATTCTTAGTTTTGTGTGTAAATATCATAACTAGAGAGATTGATCACCTCTCTCCTTTGATAATATTACATTCCATTGCAGAAGAAGTATTAGTTTTTTTGCAGGTTCCAGGAGGAAGGACAAATGACTATAAGAGAATGGTGTCTCTCTAAGAGACCAATTTGTTTCATAAGAGGATGATCAGCAACAAAGAGGAGGAAATATGCTGATGAAAAATCAGATCCAAACACTTGAAAAACTTTCAGATACTATTGTCTCCATCACATTCATACCTCATAATAAACCATTCACCTCATTTCACTTCATATTTTCCATTTACATTCACATCCACTTTCCATTTCTTTTTCTTCATTCATAACCACAAATAAAAGCAAGAGGCTCATTCACATGCTTATTGCCCATTGTCATTTCTCATTCACATGCTTATTGCCCATTTTCCATTTCTACTCTCAATTGCCATCTTCCATTTTCATTTTCCATTTCTTGTCATTTTCATTCCGCAAATAAGCTCTGCTGCAATGCAAATTATTGAGTCCATAGTCCTTTGAGTCTAAGTTCTTTGTAAAAACACCTTGAGGCTTGCATGCCTTAATGACAAGTTCTCATACTGACAAACAATGGGAATACATTAATGTCCCTTGTTCGTTAGATCTTCTAGGTGACTCGACATCAGCAAAATCATTCGTACCTAGCAAGATGTGTTTAGGCATCTTGACTCTCATTGTCATCAGTGGTGAGAGTTCTCGTGTTGACTAGTGGCATCCATTAATGGCCACTAAGTCAACAATTTCCTACTATGTTCGACATCAGAACATCTTTTCACATAGTAGGAATTGTGCCAATGAGTTTTGAAGACATGAAGACTATTATTTTAAGCATTTTGGAGCAGATTCAGCAAGTTTTAGTAGAAGAAATAAAAAGTCATCTCATCTCTTTATCCATGACTCCTCTTGTTCAGCCACTTGAAGAAGAATATGATCAAAATTTTGCAGCCACCACACATACACAACTCATCCACATTTAAGGTAAGTGAAGGTATGTTGTTTTCTAATTTTTAGTCATGTAATTCATTAGAATGCTAAAATTGTAACTTTGGAAAAATTTCTCACTCCCTTTTCCACATTGTCATATCTTTAGTTGGGGGGGAAGGGACATCATTTTATATCCACATGTCATACACTATCACACATTTTCATTTCATTTCCACCCACATATACTTCCCAACCAACTATTGTTGCAACATGATCCAAAAGATTATATGCCTTGCAAATGATCAATTCATTGATGGAGTAATTGATTCTAAATGTTTTCATGAACTCTGATGCAACAAAGAAAACAAAGCATTATTACACAAGAACCAATGCTTCAAAAAAAAAAATGGTTGTCACACAAGAACCAACCATTGAAAAAAAAAAAAAAAATGTGTGTTGCAATCAAATGTATTATACTTTGCCAAAAAGGAAAATATCAAGAAGCAAAGTTTGGAATGAATCTATATGAGTCAAAACTCATAAAAGATCAACTCATGGACAAATGAATCATTGCAATAGTTGCATGAGGACATGCAACAACTTCAGTTGGGGGGTATGTTGAGTCTCAAAGGTGTTCTCCATATTCATACATATTTCCATTATGTCATAACCATTTAGCTCTTATTTCATAACCATTTGACCTAAAACCCTACATCAAGTAACCATTTTCATAAATATATGGGTTAGGATCCTTATTTTCCAAAATTATTTATTTTATGTATTTTAAGTGAATTTATGATTAGAAACTAGAAAATTAACATAGTTTCATATATCTATATATGTGTTATGAGTTTTGTGACATGTGTAGGTCAAAAGGAGACTTCTAGAAGACCCTTATGTGGCACTCTAAAGCCAAATCCGAATTTGGTTGGAGAAGATTATGGGATCAAGAGGATATGTGTCTCACTTCCTTGTTGTATTGAAACTCTAAGAGGATATGTGTCTCATTCCTCAAGTTGTGTTGAAACTCTAAAAAGACATGTGTCTTATCATTTCCTATTTTGATTGTAACTCTAGAGATGGAGGGAGAGATTCATGGACTCCCATTAATGAGATGTCTCCTCATATTTTGTATAAATAGGAGAAGCTTTCTCCTATCATAGGTAATGAGAAAGTAATAAGAAAGTAATGAGAAAGTAATGAAGAAGTAGATTTGTAACTAAGTTCAAGATGGAATGGGATGTAGATTTGTGAGTTCTTTTTAATAGAGAAATTCAGTTCTTTGATGGTGTTTTGATTACAATTTTAAGGAGCTGAAGGACTTCACCAAATTGGTAGCAGAGGGCCCCTGCTATCCAAGGAGGCTTTTACATGTTTTCTAGATAAGTTGCTTCAATTCTGTTTTGTCATATTTCTTTACTTAGATTTCTTTTTGAAATCATAGCTTTTAGCATAATTTTTCATGGCAGCCCGGGCATTTGCATATCTTTTGACTAATGACATGGAATCAATATTGTTCTGCTGTTAATTTATTTTTTTCTTAGTTTTTGTTTAATTCCGGTATTGCTTTGTTTATTTCAGTCTTGCACATTTGCTTCAGTAGTTATATTTAGATATATTAAATTGCTCATGTCATTTTCAGTTACCTCCGAAAGCCACAGCTGGACTGGTGGTGAGAGATTGTATTATGAAATGTGTAGTTTGATATTAGTTTCCTTTCTGCAAATTTAGATATATTAAACTACTCATAACATCTTCAGTTGCCTCCGAAAGCCACAGCTGGACTGATGGTGAGGGATTGTATTATGAAATGTGTAGTTTGATATTAGTTTCCTTTCTGCAAATTTAGATATATTAAACTGCTCATAACATCTTCAGTTGCCTCCGAAAGCCACAGCTGGATTGATGGTGAGGGATTGTATTATGAAATGTGTAGTTTGGTATTAGTTTCATTTCTGCAAATTTAGATATATTAAATTGTGCATGACATCTTCAGTTACCTCCGAAAGCCACAGCTGGACTGATGGTGAGGGATTGAATTATGAATGTATGGTTTGATATTAGTTTACTTTCTGCAAATTAGATATCAATTACTCAAGTTGTTTATGGTTACTTCCGAAAATCATAGCTGGACTAATGATGAGGGATCAGAAGACAAGTTGATGTAATTTGATTTAGATTTACTTTATTGCAACTTTTGGATTTCTTTCAGCATAGTTTCTTTTGTGTTTAGACAACAGCAAGAATAGTTTGGTTTCATGCTCACTAGTTCACTGTTTTGATTTATTAGATTAGCAGTACCTTTTTCATTTCAGTAGCACATTTTCATTTCCTTTCAAGTTTTGTCATTGTATGTTTCAAATTCCTTTTTCAGTTTCAAGTTGGTAAATCATTATAAAGGACATCATTGCCTTGAATATTCATAACCATACTTGTCTTTTAGAATTTCCATCTCACATTAGGAAACCAACCAAGATCAATAAAAATCCAAAAAAGACAAAAAGTAAGAGATAGGTTATCTTGCACATATAGTGCGCCACACTTCGTCAGTTTACGAATCCCTGGTTGATAATTTATGTTAGCAATTTAGGACACACTAAATTGACCAAACAGTTGTGCTGGTTATTAAAGACGCTTTATAGAAAATTTTGATAAAATATCACATCCACATTTTTCAATTGTTAACAAAAGATGCAGAATTCTTGTGAGCGAAGAGCGTGAAGGAGCATATTTCACGAAAAATTAAGGGTAATTTCAAAGGCTCAAATATTTGAGGACTGATTTGGAATTACCATTTCATACATGTTGATGCTTCTCGGACAACGGTAGAGTGTTTTAGGACAGCGGTAGAAAAAACACCGTATACGATCTACTATACAAACCCAATAATTTAATTCTTAACTGAAGCTTGAATTATACGATGATGGAGAAGGAATTCATTTGCCATTTAAGCTATACACCAAGTTCTAGCACTACATCACCGAGGTATCCTACTTTTTTATACGATCTACGCATGTAGCAATAAGGTATTTGATGAATAAACCTATCACTCCTGTTTGTATTACAAGATGGTTGCTATTGCTTCAAGAATTTGATATCACAATAATAGAAAAACCGGGGAAAGGATAATGTAGTTGTTGATTTTCTATCTAGAATGGATAACAATGATGAATGCACACCTATAGAAGATAGTTTTCCCAATGAGAATATTTTTTCAATTTCTACTAAACCTCCGTGTTATGCGGATATTCTTAACTATCTTGCTACGGGGAACGTGCCCCCATCATTTTTCATACAAGGAACAAAGAAAAATTATTCATCATAGTGCATGATATTCTTGGATGGGCAGGTACCTGCGATCAGTGGATATTGGTGGCCACCCACCTATTCCACTTGGGTCCCCACCATTGTCTCTTTCAATTTTTTAGTTTCGACCTGACTTACTATTTTACATTTTTTCCTCTTAGGAAAGGTCCCCATTGCATTGAGTTCCTCCATGAAATGAGAAACTTCTTGAACTTTGTCCCTGGTGAGCCACTTTCCTTGGTGCAGAGTTGTCCGGATTCAACAACTTTGATAGTTGGATAACCCACATTGTAAGTGTTCTTGATTTGCATGTCCATGGTACAATATATGGTGGCATGTTCGTGTAGTCTGGGTTTAACTGTTGTTGTGAGTTCTTAACGATGCCGGAAGGTGTCCGATGAGGTGAGAGTAGGGACGAAGGTGGTCACATTGAATTTCGAGTGCGGACCAAGGAATTATGTAATTTTGAGCTCGAAAGGCATTGTTCCCTGTTGCCTTGGTGATGGTGTATGACCGATATCGGAGTGACTTGTGGTGGGGTCAACGAGGTGCTCCTTCTACAAATGTAGCCACTTTGCCATCCACCTAGAAGTTGTGTGGTACCCGATGTTGATCATGTCTTTTCTTGTACTTAGCATTGGCTGTCCAACATGTCATGAACTTGTTGGTGGATGTGCTAAATGCACTTGATGAAGTTGTTTGCTTTGTCGGCAGTGGACATGAGCCGAATAGGCGAGTAGCCCCAAATGGCATGGATACGTCAATGGGAGATAGTGGGCGTCTCAAGCCCACGAAGTTTGTGTCGATTGGTATAGAGACCACGATTATAAATTTTTGTACATGAGAGGCTCTCATCCCATGTGTTTGGATTATTTGAATTGTACATGTATAGAATGTGTATAATCATCTGATGACCTCTGTCGGCCATCGGTTTGGGGATGGAAAGGCTGTGACTTGGTGAGCTTGGTGTCCAACATTGTGAGAGGTTAGACCAAAATGTGTTGAGGAACTGCTTATTTCGATCTAATATGATAGACTATGGGATCCCCAAAGTGCACCGAAACTCATTCAAAGAAGAAGTTAAGCGATTAGCTTATGTTGTGATGATCTTCTTGTACATTGTCGTAATGTGCATATTCGAGAATGCATCGGCGTGTAGAAACATAGTCATTTCCATTAACCAGTAGAGGTAAGACATGTAATCCATGGAGATGGATTCTCAAGGTCGACTAAGGGTAGGTAGCATAGTATAGAGGCCTTGCTTCTTGATGGTCGGTTTAGCAATGGCGCAAGCGATGCGGGATACGATGTACTTCCCAACATCTGTCGAAGGTTGACTAATAGAGATACTTACGCCAAATCGACATTATTTTTCTTGACCCCAAAATCCCCAACGACTCAGCGCTAGTGTGCTTCCCATATCATCTTTGCACACTCACTTGAAGGAACAAAAAGGTGTCCCGGAGTGACATAACGGTGCATCTTGGAGGGTGAAATTACCGGAACTTGTGTACCCCCCAAGAGTGCCTTGTATGCGTGGCTGAATTTTGGATCACTCTTGTAGAAAACAACCAATCGAAGTCTCGTGCTCACGGAAGTTGAGAATGGTGGTTAGTGCCACGATCGATGGTCGGTGAGAAGCGATGCAACATTATTGGTGCTACCCATACAGTACTTAATGTTCGATAAAATTGTTGCGGATATGTGGACCACCATAGATGGCGATCGTGCATAACCCTTATATGCGTATGAACTATAGGGATCGGTGGTCTATGTGGATGATTGTTTCCTTCCCCAAAATGTATTAACTTCCATTGTCGACAAGCACGCACAATGTAATACATTTCTTTGTCATAGGTGGGATACTTTTTGGTGTGTCCAGACAATGTCTCGCTGTGATATGCCAGGATGCCCCTATTGAGTAAGAAGCTGCCCTAATAGCATGGTCACATGGGCATCATCAATCTCAAATGGTTGTTGCAAGTACGGTACTATGAGGACGGGGGTAGAACGGAGAGACGATGTTTCAATTCTATGAACACCTTTTGTTGATATTCGACCAAAAAGAATTTTTCTCTCGCTCCTCCCATGGTGACTTGACTCAAGGGCCAAGTGATATGAGAGAATCCCAACACGAACCTGAGGTAGAAATTAGCAAGACCAATCTATGAAGCTCCTATTATAGTGGTTGGGGTTGGCAATCGTGAATGACTTGGATCTTGGTTGGATCCACATGCACCCCCTTTCATGAATAATGTATCCCGGATATTCAACTTTGGGTCATGCCAAAGTGCACTTCTCCAAATTGGCACACAGCAATGTTGCCGTAGTATTTGGAGGACTTGTCGGATGTGGTAGAGGTGCTCTTCCCAGAGTCGGCTAAATATTAGAATGTCATCCAAGTACACTACTACAAATTAGTTTGTGAATGGCCTCAATATGTCATCCATCAACCTCATGAAGGTTCTGCGGAAGTCGTACGGCCGAAAGGCATGATAACCATTGAAAAAGGCCTCCTTAGCTTTGAAGGCGATCTCTTTCACACCGGAAGGTTCGATGGGTACCTAGTGATACCCGAAATTCAAGTCAATCTTGCTAAAATATTTCCCTTTCATTTTGTCTAGAGTCATCAATGTGTGGGATTGGGTACCTAATGCGGATAGTGATCTTGTTCAACACACCGATAGTCAATATAGAGTCTCCAAGTCGATCATGTACGTACTAACATGATTAGGCTCCACGGGCGATGAACTTGGTCGGATGTGAAATTTCGTCGTCCTAAATTTTCCTCTTGATTTCATCATTCTCCATAACAAAGCTCGATAGATCGGTTCGTTGGAGTATCGACACACACAGGTTGAATACGTCGGGTGCTTGACTTGACGATGCGAGGCACCCACGTAGGTGAGGTGAAAATGTCCCCGTAGTCCTCCACAACCTTCTCCATTGTTGTGTCGTGCGGAAGGGAGCCATGTCTAGACGTCATGGCCATAGTCTTCTTCTTGCAGGCGGATCATCGGGGAAAAATAATTCCTAGTAAAGTGAGCTTACTACATTATTTCATTAACCAAAGAGATAGTGGTAGGCGAGTGGTACCTTTGTGGTATCTGTCGGTTTATTTCCCAAGGTAACAATAACGACGTGAGGCAGTGACTCATACACTTAGCATATTAAACTTCCACAAGTTTGGTTGGCCTAATAATACATCATAAACATCAATAGGAGTAATGTCACATAATACCTCATCCATGAAAGGGCTTGATGCTATAAGGAAGGAGGCATTGGTGTGAGGAGATCGTGTCCTTGGTGAAGCCACCCGATGGTGTATGTTTGTGGGTGCACTATGGTTAGCAAGCCCAACCACTTCATGAAATTTTCTGAAATGAGGTTATTTTGGCTCCCATTTTCGAAAATTAGCGTAAGCGTTGAACCCTTTACCCACATATAGGAGTTGAAGAGATGTTCCCCCTCCTGCGGATCCTACGGTTCCTCATTCTAGACCTTCGCGGTAGAAATAGTGGCATTGGGATGCATCAATAATCTATTTCCATTTTTCATTCCCTTGTCGGGTTAAGTTCAAATTCGAGCATGTATACGATTCTCAAACCCTCATCTCGGCCATGAGCGACTACTTGGCAGAGCACTCCCACTTGTGTTGTGAGTGGAGCTCTTATGGAACTCACACCACTTTCACATTGTCCTTCTTTGTCTTCGTGGTGTTGTTCTTTTCTTGTGGCTTTAGGTTGTCTTGGCCTCCAGTCTTTGTCCTTTTTCACACTTTCGGAGCACCTTTCCCTTTGCTTTTGATTTGCGAGATCCAAGTCTTGCTTCCTACTGCTTGAATTTCTACTCAATCTTGGTAGCATATCGGCATGTCGTACCATGTGAGGAGATGTCAAGGAACTCCATTCCTCTTTGAATGTATATGTGTAGAAAAAATGTGATACTTTAGCACCCAATGTTTCTACGAATCTCTTTTATACTCAACTTTGCGTGAGGTATGGGCTTGATTCATCATCTCATCCTCTTGATCCCTTTCTTTCAACGGCATGGTCCATTTTATGTACTTTCCCTCATAGCTCCCCATGGGATAATTATTATTCATGATGGCATCTCAAAAATAATTCCAATTGGGTACGGCGAGAATAGAGGGTTATATCTCATCCTTTTTTCTCCTTTGATAGGTTTCCACAGTCCTTGACATGAGGGGGTAGCTTTGAGAGTGCAAAAATAATCTTCTCCTAGTCGAGAAAAGTCATGGGTAGAAATATCATTCTAATAGATTCAACCATCTATCTATTACATACACATCTATTTGACTCTCAAATATGGGGATTTCAGAACACTTGTACCTTATAGGGAGTCGCACCTCAGTGGTTGTTGGATGTAGATGCGCTACCGTGGGTAGTCATTGAAGGATCTTGGCAAAGTTATCCATTATCTCGTTCCTTTGTTTTTCGAGGCCTCCTTGAGTGATATTTTGATAGGATCTCCTACTCCTCGTCTTATTTTTGTCCCCCATGGGTGGCCATCGGGAGTTTCTGAGGCTGATCTTGCAAAGGTTCAATCGGATCAAGCCCTAACTCCTTATACCCAATACTCGTTGGGGACATGCGAAAGGATCGAGAAAAATAAGGCTTTGCTACGATACCAATGATTTAGATTTATTCAAGGACACAACATAATACATGTAACCATAAATACAAATATGCAACGGAAATAACACTTCATTTCATTAATATCAAAAGAAATGAAATTTTCTTCCTGACGGAATAAAATAAACTAGCTAGCGCCTTTGTTGTATCTGCGAAAGAGATGTGGAAGCTATAAACCTACGAGACTGATTTAAAATGAGGATTTAGTGCCTATTTATTATTTATAAACAATGGAAAACCCTAAACATCCAAAACCTTAACCCTAGGAGATGAAGCGCCAAAGCTGGACCTCGACCGATGGCGGTGTTTCAACTTCTCGGAACATAAATTTGGCATACGATCTCCGTTTGATGCGCCCAATAGCTAGTTAGAAATATATATAGGGGAGTACAACTTTTTTTGGTTTTCCCAAAGATATTAAAGGCTTATCCACTCTTGGTTTTCCCAAAAAAATGTCATTTAGGGCCTCAACTGACTCCCGAAAATTGAGGACCCGAAAAACCATCAAAAATAGTAAGTTGTCTTTGAAACTAAAAAAATGAAAGAGACAATGGTCGAGGCCCCAAGTGGAATAGGTGGGTGGCCACCAATATCCACTGGATCAACCTCTGTCAGGGAGCCGATATACGTTCTTCGTTGTGTATCGAATGATATTTATGAAGTATTGGCGACCCATGATGGCCCTTATGGAGGGCATTTTGTAGACAAAGAGCAAGGCATAAGGTGCTAAAAATGGGATATTACTAGCCTTATATCTTTCAATATGCACAAATATGTCGGTGTGATATTTTCCATCATATGGGGCAACCCAGTCAAGATGATGAAATGCCTTTGCGAGCAGGTGGTCCTCGAACCTTTTTGAGAAATGGGCTATCAACTTCATCGGGCCCTTAAACCCACCCTCCTAGAAAAAGGTTCACATTTTGGTCTATACATATTACATGACTAAGTGGGTAGAATCCAAAATTTTGTTGCAAAAGCAACGAAACTAGGTGGTTTTAGTTTTTCTATTTGAAGAATTTTCTTGTTATGGTACTCAAAGAGAGATTGTTTCGGATGACACAATTTACATCACACTTGATAAAAAATATTATGTAGAAATATGGGGTCAAACATAGGGTTACAAATCCATACCATCCCTAGGCAAATGGACAAGTGGAAAGCACAAACAAGACATTGGAAAATATCTTGACAAAAATTGTGGCATACCATCGTCGAGTTAGGCTCGGAAAAGTTTTGAAGCTCTCACAGTGTATAAACATGGTAGAACACAATTGTATTTTCACCATTTTAGTTGGTTTATGGGAAATCCCTATTCTTTCCATTAGAATTTTAAATTAGTATGCTCATAATATTAACTCTTAAGTTGGTTTGGATACATCGGATGCCGAAACACGCAAACTAGCCCGGCTCGATGAACTAGATGAAATTCGTTGGATGGTTGTCGGAGGACTGCGCTATCCGGCGACGAGAGAATGAGAAATGGCATGATAATTTTATAAAAAACAAGGTGTTTCATAGGGGATCATAGGCATTACTTTATGACTCCCCGTTTTAAGGATTTTAAGGGAAAGCTTTGCACTAAATTTGGATGGGACCTTATGAGGTGGATGTTGTATTTGATAATGGAATAGTTAGGCTAGTCACAATTGGTGATACATGTGCTTCATTCATAGAAAATGGACATCGTGTGAGATTATACCACCATGACCTCTAAGGATGCTTTCATCAAACATCTTTTTGAGAAATCTGGTTTGAAGGTTATCGGCGAGAGAACTCTTCCTCTGTATCCTTGCTCTAAAGGCAAAATTAAATAAAATTAAATAAAATAATAATAATAATAAATGTTAAAATAATTTAAAAATGAATAAATATCTTGTTACTATTTATTTCGTTCTATTTTTGCAAAGAGTTACTACTAAGGATTAATGTTTAAAGATCAAAAAATTTCTTCTAAGTATGTTGTACTCCTTGGAGAGCTCTTTTACATTAGGTCCCTATATTACTAGTATAGTCCCTTATTGTTGTTACTATAACCCCCCTTATTGTTATTATTGTACCCTTGTAACCCCAATATTGTTATTAATATATAAATTATTATTGTTAGGTCGAATAGGATTACATTGTGGCCCAGGATTACATTATGGCCCCATGAATCTATATATAGAAAGGAGGTTTTGTAAATTGTATCATCCAAGAATTTTTCATTTTATGTAATGTATTGGAGGATTTCCCCCTCGAAGTGGCTTATTTCTAAGGTGTTGATATCCCTTTTCGTCTATTTTTTGGAATTTGGTTACACAACATTTAGTATAAAGCTTTAGCAGTTCTAGGTTTCTACCTGCTCTAAACGGTCATCGTGGAATTTTCACTATAAATTTCTTTCTAGAAGGTTCAGAATCTGAAATTGTAAGGGTCTGCAGTAAAATCTGAGAATCGCGTCAAGAATTTCAGATCTTGGTTCACAATATTTCGGAGATATGATGCGACGGAATGTGAGTGCTTTTTGGTTCTGATTTGATCTCAAGGGTGACAGTGGAAATATTCATAACTCTCCTCTCCACGACATGGGATTACCAGTCCCATAAAATTAGTGCAAAACACGGACTGTGGTTCTTGGCTATCAATTTCAGATCCGAAGGAAGAAAACGATGACACGTGCCAAGTCGTACAAGTTAGAAGCTCTACTAAACTAGTCCATAATTAGGTCATTGTGGGAGATTGGACACAACTTTGTCTTGGAGAATCCAAATCAATTGAGACCCTATGGCATTCGAAAGAGAATTCGAGAGGGGAGCCTAGTCATTACCAAAATTCAAATATTGAAGTGCTGCAATCACATAGATAATCCAATTTCAATATCGAGCTCCTCGAAAGCAAGAAAAAGGTGTGTATTTGTTTTGCGAATTGCATAAGTCTTGTTTGAAGAATAAATTTGAATTGACTCCAAGGGCATATTGTAGAATAGATATCGATGTGGGTTCTAAAATATGCCCCTTAAAAATTCAACACTTATTAAATAACTGAAGGCTCTCTTCCCATGACTCATGAAGATGAAGAAATGCAACATGATCTATCAAAATTACAAGAGCAAGTGCACCAAATTTCGCTCTGCATGAAACAATAAAAATGAAATGGAAGTTTTGAAGAAAGAAATCGTGGAAGCTAAGATGGATGGCATGGGCGGCAGCATGGAAGCTAAGATGGATGACATGAAAGACAACATGGAAAACATGAATAATGATATTTCGCCAGACATGGAAAGTTTGACAAAGTTAATCACAATCTTCATAATGGTGAAAAGATAGTAGAAGAAACTCATGATGAGAACAAAATAAATGTTAATCGTGATTTCACAAACTCTAATGTTGGCAAGAAGAACCACCATATTCCAAAAATGGGTGTGAAGAGTTTGATGGAAAGGATCATCAACATGGATACTACAAATGGAGCAATATTTTCATCTCCATAACATGCAAAACACAAAAAAGGTACGCATTCCAACTTTACATTTAGAAAAAAATACATTTGTATATGGTATCGATAGCTTTTCTCCCATAAACAAATTGTCACTTAGTCAATTTATACGGAGAAATGATAACACATTATGAGGATACAAAGAGCAACACCTTCTTTAGCCAATTGATAAATCTCGAAGCAAAGAGACTTAGTGGGGGAGCACATTGAGGACTTCCAAAAATTTGAATATAAGGGTAGCGATATTCAGGAGGAACACTGATTGATCTCTTCATAGGCACTTTAAAGGATAACATCCAACATGAAGTTCACATTTTGGAACACAATTCGTGGAAGGCATTCGAGTTGGCAAGAAAAATTTAATGTAAAATTATGGTGACAAGGAAGCCTACCACTCACTTCTATAAAGAAGGAAGTGTTGCTACTGTAGATTTCCACAACCTACAAGGTTGACACCACAACAATTGGAAGAAAAAAGAGCAAATAGCTTTGCTACAAATTTGTGATAAGAAAATACACTAAAGGTCATAAGTGTCTTTGAGAAATGAAATTATTTTCTAAAATAGATTTTCAAGGTAGTGAACAAGAAGAGACCTTTTTCAAGAAACCAGCCATGAAGGATGAAATAAGACATATTCATGTAATGCCTTGTGAGGAATTACCACTCCTAAAACTCTCAAGATAGAAGGACATATCAGAAGAAAAAGGTAATAGTGTTGATTGATTCAAGTAGCACCCATAATTTTTATTCATTGTAAGGTAGCCAAGGAATTAAATTGTTTCCTATATGACACTAGAATGTCAGTTGATGGTTGCAAACGGAGGAACTATAAATTTCTCTGGAAAACGCCATAATATAAAGCTAACCACGGGGGAATATGTATTGAATATTCCAGTAACTAAGTACTATGGAGATGTGATGTTGCTGAGTACAATGGTTACAATCTTTGGGGACGATAGCTTTTAATTTTCAAGAACATTTCTTGAAATTTTTTTCAGAAGGAAAGGAATTCAAATTATGGGGTATTGTGGGGAAGCTAGGAAAGATAATAAGCTCTAATGTCATGACAAAGCTTCTAAATAAATAACAATGAGGCGTAATTTCACAATTATGCTCACTAGAAGTTCCAACATCAAAATCATCTATTTCTGCAGATCTCCAACAAGTCTTGGACAATCATTCAAGGTGTTTGAAACTCCCAAAAGGACTCCCACCTATTCATGATCATGATCATGCTATTCATTTGATTCAGGAAGTGTTCCTCCAAACATCAAGCCTTATATATATCCTTATGTTCAAAAGTGCGAAATTGAACGTATGATTGCGGAGAAATGTTATATAATTCACTTTAGTCAGAATTTCTTTCTCTTCTCTGAAGTATTGGTACACAAGAAGGATGGATCATGGCGAATGTGTCCGGATTATAGGAGATCAATAAACTCATTAAAGATAAATTTCCCATTCCTTTGATTCATGAATTATTGGATGAATTACATGGAGCAATTTATTTTACCAAGTTGGATCTTCGTTCAAGATTTCATCAAATTAGAATGAAAGTGAAGATATTCCAAAAACGGTATTTCGAACTCATGAGGGTCATTATGAATTTTTGGTCATGCCTTTTGGCCTTACCAATGCACCTTCTACATTTCAAGGGTTGAAGAATTCCATTTTCAAACCCTTCCTTAGAAAAAATTTGTGCTAGTATTTTTTGATGATATACTAATCTGTGAGTCTTGGAAGGATCATGTTGAACATGTTGATAGGGTGCTCAAACTATTGCAGGGAGAAACAATTATATGCAAAAGAAATCCAAATGTTTATTTGGAGTACAAGAGGTGGAATATCTGGTCATGTTGTATCTCACGAGGTGTTAAGGTAAGACCCTAAAATTAAAGCCATTAAGGAATGGAAAGTCCCCACAACCATAAAGTAGTTGCGAGGATTTCTCGGTTAATAGGGTATTATCGCAAGTTTTTTAAGAATTATGGGAGAATAGCGGCACCTCTAGCCTGTATTATTGAATAAAGATGCATTTTCATAGACTCTTGAAATAACGAAGGCCTTTGAACATCTTAAAAAGGCAATGTGTCGAGCACCGGTCTTAGCTGCGCGGACAAAAACTTATTGTGGAATGTGATGCCTCGGGAAATGGAATTGGTGTTGTTTTAATGCGGGAAGGAATACCCATTGCTTTTTGAAAGTCATCCAATCAAGGAAAGTATTTACGAGACCTATTTATGAGAAGGAAATGTTAGAAATACGCATGCACTAAAAAGAAATCGAACTTACCAAATGGGGAAGACACTTGAGGAGTAGAAATGATCATGATAGTCTTAAGCCACTTTTTGGAACAGACTATCTTCGGAATAGCGAAAAAATGGGTCACAAAGATGTTGGGTTATGACTTTGAAATAATCTACAAAATCTTAATGTTGTTGCGAGATGCACTCTCGAGAAATAATGACGAGGTGGAAGCATTGCTTTGTGCCATTTCTTCTTATCCGGCCCAGTTGGATAATGAAGCAGAGATGAATAGAAGAAGGACAAATATGTATGGACACTCATTCAAAAGTTTGTAATATCCTATTACATACGATACATTTAGTTGGAAAATGATTCCTTCATTTAATCTCAGCTTATATCTTTGTAGAATTCCCAACTAAAACAAAGATTATTTTGGGCTATACACTTCTCCTTTAGGAGGACACTCGGGATTTTTAAAAACTTACCACGGGGTGAAGAAAGATTTTTTTGGGATGGCCTTAAATCTTACTGTTCAAAAGTTTGTGGCGGAATGTTTGGTTTTCTAGTAGAATAAAGTTGAGACAATTAAGACCCGAGACACGCAACCTTTATCAATTCCCAAGTCAACGTTGGGAGGAGATTTCAATGGATTTTATCACAAGTTTTACCTAAGTACGAAGCAAAGAGTGTCATCATGGTGGTAGTTGATAGACTTACCAAGTATGCACACTTTTGTGCGTTATCTCATCCATTTAAAGCAAGTACGATTTGCTACTACATTTATGCACGAAATTCAGCTACATGGAAACCCAAGGGTTATTGTGAGCGACGGAGATCCCATTTTTCTGTAATTTTTGGACGGAGTTATTTTTCTTGTTTGGGTACTCAATTAGCTCATAGCTCATCTTATCATCCTCAATTTGATGGTCAAACTGAGATAGTAAATAAATGTTTGGAAGGATATCTTCGTTGTTTTGTATACGATAAACAAACACAATGGTCAGTGGTTACCTCTCGGCGAATGGTGGTATAACACTTCCTTCCATCTTTAACGACAAAAATGATCCCATTTATGGCACTTTATGGATATCATCCACCATCCATCACATCATATTTAAGGGAAAATTTGAAGGTTCAAGGTGGAAGATCACATCAAGCATCGAGCGAAGTTCTCCAACTATTAAAGGATAACCTGAATTTGGCACAAACCGAATGAAACAACGGCCAGATCAACATCACGAGTGAGAGAAGTTTTGATGTAGGAGATTGGGTATTTTTACAGCTCTGACCATACAAACAAATGTCCCTCAAGCAAGCTAAGAAGGATAATAAATTATCACCAAAGTACTATGGTCCTTACAAGGTGTTCCAAAAGATTGGTACTAACGGCGAACAAATTGGAGCTTCACAGCCTATTTCGCGGTGCATCCACTTTTCCATGTTTCTATTGCTTAAAGAAGGTTATAGGTGAAAATATTCAGTTCAAACAATATTGCGAACTTTTATGAGGAAGGAAAAATCATATTGGAACCTAAAGCAGTCATGGAAACAAGAACTCATGACCCTACGAAATTGATCAATTTTAGAGTATCTCATCAAGTGGAAGAACTTACCCACAAAGATTCTACATGGGAGGATGAAATTTTATATAGAAGCACCCAAAGCTACTCAGCGTTGAGGATGAAAAACACTTTTTTAGTGGAGAGGGGCATGTTAGGTCCCTATATTGCTAGTATAGTCCTTATTGTTGTTAGTGTAACCCCTTATTGTTATTATTGTACCCTTGTAACCCCCATATTGTTATTATTGTGCCCTTAAATTATTATTGTTAGGTCGACTAGGATTACATTGTATTTACTAGGATTAAATTATGGCCCATGGACTCCTATATATAGAAAAGGAGGTTTTGTAAATTGTATCATCCATGAATTTTCATGTATGTAATGTATTGGAGGTTGCCCCCTCGAAGTGGCTTATTTTCAAGGCGTTGATATCTCTTTTCTTCTATTTTTGGAGCTGGTTACACAACAACTACTCATGATGTTGGTACTCAGTTGCTGCTACTCATGATGTTGTTACTTGGTTTCTACTACTCATGATGTTGTTACTCGGTTGTTGCTACTCATGATGTTGTTACTTGGTTGTTGCTACTCATGATGTTGTTACTTGGTTATATGATGATGTTACTCGATTCTTTGCTATAATGATGTTGTTACTCAATTGCTGCTGCTCATGAGGTTGCTACTTGGTTATTGCTACTCATGATGTTATTACTCGGTTGATACTACTCATGATGATGTTACTCGGTTGCTGCTCCTCATGATGCTATTACTTGCATTGTTGTTACTCCAGATGTTGTTATTCCGGATGTTGCTACTCGCATTGTTGTTACTCCAGATGATGTTACTCCAAATGTTGTTGCCTGCTTGTTTTACTTTGGATGTTGCTACTCACCTTTATTGTTACTCCGGATGTTGCTACTTACTGTTTTACTCCATATGTTATTTTTCAGGATGTTGTTACTCGCACTCTTGTTACTCCGGATGTTGTTACTCGCCGCTGTTGTTACTCCGGATGTTGTGCCTCTGGGATGTTGTTATAAATGCTTGTTATTCTTGGGAATGTTGTTACTCTAGATTCAGTTACTCACTAATGTTTCCTCCAGTGTTATTACTGGCCTCTGTTTACTCCATTCACGTCATTCTTGTGTCTCATCTCTAATAGTCACTTTGTTGTTACAGGTGGGCGCCAAGTACGTTTCCACTTGACTTTTACATGTTGAGTTAAATATCCCATGTGAAGACATTAATTCCACGGATGGAAATTTTTAGGTTGGTGTAAGTACAATTTAACGATGGCCTAATGATGATTTTCATAAGTCATTATGACAATTCCATCTTTGGTACACCCTACGATCCTTATAATACTCACAATATAATCATTAAGTAATGGGATCAGCGACGTCCTTTCCACCTCATATGAAATAATTACTATTCCATTCATTGCCACCACATAATTTTTTCAACAATTTTCTGTTCAAATTACCATCCATCATTCTTTATTCCTATCTCTTTTTACCATGTCGTTTGCCAAATTTGATACCCACCACTCTATCCAAATGTCTTCTATTCCAAAGATGTTACTCTCCACGGTATGGGTAAGCCTCATTGTGCGGCATAGACTGGCGTCTGATCTCGGTCCACGATAATCCCGAGAGGAGTGTGGCAAGTTTTTGTCGATTCGGGATGGGATATCCGCTACGATGGGTGTAGGGGACATTAAAGGAATTAAAATGGAGTTGAAATTAATTTGGATGAGAATTTCTCATGGGCAGAGGATTAAATTCATCCTGTGAAGAAATAATTGCGAAGTTTAGCGAAATTTGAGACAACAAGAGCGATAGTGGTTTACTCGGAGAGTTCATCCCGAGTTTCCCGAAGCATTTCCCTACAAGCAAGATAAAGTGTCGTTCCATATGGGGGAGAGAGAATGTGCGCAGTGCAATGCCATATCCATGGAATGAAACGCGGCGGGTTTTGTAATGAAGTACATAACCTACAAAGGACGAAACCACAACCTATTCAAATATTACTTTAAAATTTTGACTCACCTTCGGTTCACGGGTTCGAGGTGGATTCCTTAAATATGCCTTTCTTTCTATTAAAACAATTGTAGCATATGGCATGAGTACGCGGCATTTGTACTTGAGATGCCAACAGTGCTCTCAAATCATGGATTGATGCGTTTACTAGTCATGCATGAAATACTTAGATTTCAGTCTCTTAGACGGAGAACTCTACGAATCATCGAAGAGATAAGCGACTTTCATTGCTTACATAGAAGAAGAATAATATCTCGAGGCTAGTTTAGCGGGAAGAACATTTAGAAGGACATGGAATTATACTGAAGGATCGAAAGAAAGAGATGGAGATGGAGATTGATCCAAAAAGACACAAGAAGAAATGGGATTGTAGGAGAAAATTGGCGACACGGTCGAGGAGCTACCCGAGAACTATCCCTCCTCAAGAACCCACGGATGAAGGAATTATGGATATAGTGCATGAAGTTGAGACTTTCATACATTTGTCAACTTTTTGTTAATAAATAACGGAAAGTGAACATCAATACGGACCGTTAAGTGATGTTGTTTTGTGGCTTGACATCACCTACCAAATAGATATGATTATTGAAACAAGTGGGGGTGCTACCTAAGAATACTTACAGTTCACTAGAACAGGCAACAAAGGAAGAAGTCAACCTATGAAGTCAACACTTCTCCACAAGAACCAATGCACCAACACGAGAAGAGGAAGCAATCCATGAAGAACGGAAGATAGAGGAGAAATAACCACGTAGAGTGGTCTCTCCACAAAGACGTCCTCGACAGAGGAAAAAAATAATGCATAAAGGGTAGGAGGAATGAGAAGGAAAAAAATCCTTAGAATCGATGCTATTCTGAAACTAACCTTCAAGTAGTAGTGCATGAGAAATTCAGACCCAGGAAATAGAAATGAGGATGATGAAGCTATTGCCCATTCTCCGTTCGAGTCTATGATTCCTAGAGGGGTGAGGATTCTGCTCATCCCAATGATTAATGGAGGAAATAGATGTCCTTGAGTGTTTAAGTTCATCAGCAGGAAAGACATGGCCAATATCGTCCACGATCATTGTTGAATCTCAATTTGGGCTGGGCAGCTCTGAGGAGACGAATTCTGACGAAGGCTGCAGACATGGGATGGTGGTGGAAATCTTTGATCCGTGGCAAGATTTCCTGAGGTAAATATAGGGGAGGATCCCTTGAATGGGAGCCCAACCGAAGAACTAACGAGAAGGAACTAGTTGAAAATGTCAATGATGTTCTTCCTCTGAGAATGTTATAAGGCGGAGATGAATTTATTGTTAAACAACAATGGATTAGAAAATTGAAAAGAATTTTACCTCTCAAGAATAAATATGAGCTGCGAGTTTAATGAAACCTTTGATTGAAGAAGGAGGAGTTAGAAGGCCGGAGAGGCAAGTTTCCCGGTTAAAGAAAAGAAGGTAAAATTACGCAGCGGAAGGAAGTGAAACCAAAAATTGAGGTCTCCTCTACATTTCTAAAAAAGCTAATTAAGATTGAGCAGTTGTTTGAGGGTTGGGAATTCCTCCTGGCTACTAAAATCCGAATAGAAGTAGTTGCGGAATGGAAATAAAAAGGAGACGATGCGGGTTCAAGAGCGAACGCCTATTAATTGAGGATGCATAGACCGGTTGGATAAAGCGCAACATAGAAAAGAAAAGAAAAAAAGGCCAAGATAGAAGAGCTAAAAGAGCAGGTATTGTTGCAATCAGATAAGGAGAAGATGTTTTCCTGGTGCAAGGTAATGGAATATGAACCTCACTGCCTTAGTATGCCTTATTCCTTCATGAACAATTTCTTTTCTTTTGTCTTGAGTATATATATAGGGAAATTTGTCTGAGATTGAGGATCCAATCCGGTTTCTATGTATCTTTAAATTTCATGATATCGTAGGAAAAACACTTAATGTGCGAGCTCTATATGCATGGTTATTTCTTAAATCATGATCGAGCCTTCAACCTCGTTCCATTCATGGGGGACTTTCATTTAAGAGCTTTCACCTTGTACAATCATATTAAATGGAGAAAGGCCTATGACACATTTGAGAAAACCAAGTCACCAGGCCACTAATGATGAGAAGGAAGCATGGTCGGGCGACCAATATTTATAATAAGGATTTTCATTTTCTAGAGATCGAGGGCATAGAGAACATATTTTGATTACCCAAAAATGGTGTGTTGACATCATTTCGGACGGATAGTAAATTTTTGAAATGAAGCACTGATAGTTGTCAAGGAGGTGGATGTTGTCATCTTCGGCCACGTCGGAAATTTGAAACCTTTTGGAGCACCTAACTTTGCGGGCACTATAAAGGGTGCCACATTTGTGGCATGCATTGATTGTGGGTTCGGGTGGATGGGGCGGGTTCTAGTTTCCCCTTATTTGGCCGCCAACAAATAATATACTCCTACATAAAATTTTGAACTAGATTGGTGGAAGGATGTTGTTCTTGCGAAAGGTTATAAACCCCCCTAGAATCGAGATGGTCGAAGAATATGATCTCACACAACTTCATGCACGTGTGATCAGGTCCAACCCCGGATATGAGAGACGACGAGCTACATGAGGACATGTAGATAGACTAGTTGGGGGGATATGTTGGTGCAATTTGTATACTTTTCTCTCCCATTTTCACCCAAATTTATATCTATTTATATCATCATTGTTCTTAAACACGGAGGTAAACCCATTTCCTTTATATTACATGGAATATTTGATTAATGGTAATAGTCATGGAGGTTTACCTTTTCAAACATTAACTCTTATATTTTTACGGATTTTTCAAAAAGCAAGAGGATTACAACTATGAGCCATGGAGTAGCTCCTAATTTCCAGCGCTATCTTTACTTGCTACTACATGTGAGACTCTATTTCACCCGATATTTCGGGCTTTTTCATGATTTCCTTTTGGAAACTAGATGTTGTTGTAATGAATTGTATAATTGAATATTTAGTTGTTGAAGGAAATCTATGATTTCTTGAACAATTGTATAAGAGGGCCTTGGTACATTGAATCGGGGTTAAGAAGAACATCTAGATTTTTTGTAAAATAAGAATTTTCCAATTAATTAAATGCACAACACTGCGATGTTTCACATGAAATTAAGTTTCTGACCCGATCGGAGAGTTGGGCCCACTCTTTTGATCGGGTGCTTCGTTCTCTTCTTTTGTTGATGTTATATTTTAGTTTGGTTTTGTATTGTTGTTTAATTATAACTACCTTAATTTTTTGTGAATACCTTTTCAATTCGCAATCCATTTTAATTATTGTTACAATGGTTTCTTGTTAATTAATTAAAACTTTGTGATCCAATAGCGAGGGTTGTGTGATTTCTCTTACAAATACTATGTGCGTTGGTCTTAAAACTAGCCCTTAGGTTGATAATTTACGTGGGAAAAGGGTTTGAATAATTATTCATATACGGAACCCTGCTTGTTAGCAACCATGCAAATCTTCCCCTCACGAACAGGGTTATTGACCGAGGTATTTTAAAGTTGAATGGTGGTGAAACATTTTAAGTGTCCTCCCAATATATAGTGCATGTATTTCTACGGGAATACACCATCTGCGGGTCCTTCTCATTCGGTAGTAGAATAGTTTTGCTCTGCACTAGAGAGTTTCCTATGTAAAATCAATAGGATGATCAATGTCTCCTTCTCTTGCCGGTGCTAAGACAACTCAAAAAGAAATTCACGATGCATACAAATGTACGCAGAAAGACCTTCGACCAATCTAGAAATATTAGAATAGGTGTAGTGACCATCTTTCTTTCGGCAACTCAAAATGTTTCGGCTTACTCCTCATCCCAAAAAAAGGACACATCCTTCTTTAGCATCTTTTCCATTGGTGCGATTGATCAAGATGTGCTGAATAAACTTCCTGTAGTAGCCTTTGTGCCCTAATGGAGCACAACTATTTCTCATTGTTGGGGACTTTTTGGATTGATGATAATCGAAATCTTGGTAGATGAACCAACAATCCCTGTTGTGTAATATTCCTAAATTAGCATGCAACTAATAGGAATATTAATTTTGTTCTTAGCACCTAGAGAGATGAATAAATGGGTAAGGAGACCCTTTATCTTCAATATGCATAAAATCCCTCTTTGTAAGAAAAGGGATCATGAAAAATAACTTGAATCTATCACCCTCATGTGTGAACAAGAAATTCGATGCATGTGGACAAGTCAATTTGATAAAGTCTAACAATGTGGGAGGAGTGGATCATCAATAAAAGCTGACTCAATATGAATGAGGATTAGTTTAGATAGCTATATAAAGTATGTTGAAGACCCTTGGTGTGAAGAGGCAGGAAGCTGAGGTTGAAGGTCATATGGCCAAAATCAAAAAGTGTTGTTATGGAGGAGTAGCATTCGTGAAAATCTGTTATGAGTTTTGGAGGGAGATTGATTATGTGATGGTGGAAACCCTAAGAGTGGGACCCAAGGTGGGAGAGAAACCAAATTTTTTATAAGGAGGGGATGGCGACCATATGGGGTTAGGTTATGAATTATATTTTGATATGTACGTTTAGACCTTTTCTCTCTTCAACTATTTAGCTAAGCAATTGAGTTTTGCACTAGGTATTCTTATTTAGGAATTCCATCTATTCCCCTTGAGTAGGTCTTGGGAGAGACTACGATGCATCATTCCCACATCGGCATTGGGGCCAGCTTTAGTCTTCGGATACGGCGTAGTTTCTACGAATATTGTGTTGTGTTGCAAGTTGTTGCAGTGGATGGTTGAGAAACCCACTTTCGAGTTGGTTTTGCATAGGAGGAAGGATTCCTTCTTTTGGGAGATCAGTTTGGAGGTTCTTGAGATAATTTCAGATATTTGGCACCGGGCCAATATATTTCCATCACACAACATAATTTCAATGCGGAATTGCGTTATTTTGGAGGGCAACTTGATGCAGGGGATCTTGTGTGGTTCTTTTGAAGTTTTCATGTGATTGAAGGGTTCATCCTTTCATGGGGGAGACCTTTGAGTAGATCTACATCGGTCTAGAATTATTTGTTATACATGTGCTCCTGTTATTTATCTTTCGGTGATTATTAGATCTTGGGGGTATAGATCACCATTTGTATTTGGGTGTGTTCTAGAAACCCTTCCCGGGTTTTCTTAGTTTGTATAAGAACTAGATCTCGAGTTTTTGGGCCATATTGATTAATATAATATTAGATCTATTTGTCTCTACCATTTCTATGTTTAAACCCTCATTACAGACTCTTGTCTCTTTATGCAGTAATTTCATATTGCAGTAGTTTTGGGGTTTTAGCAATTTTGAGCCATACTAGGTGTGGGAGGCTTGTTTACCTCACCTAATATGATTTGTTTCTAATATCCTCTTGAATTTAGATGTCATATTGTCATATGGATCTAAGGTTTATTTTTATTTTTATAGCATATATTTATAATTAATTTTTCATGCATGTGTTGTTGAAGTTTCCCAATTGGGAATATTACGAATAGTATCGGAGCTCTAATCTTGTCTCAGCTTGTATTGCTACAACCATTATGCTATAATAAAGAGATATATAATGGTGGAAAGAATGAGCTTTTTTCTCATCATTTTTCCAGATCTATGAAGAAAATCTCCAAGAGGTTAAGCAGATGAAAGAGAAAGAGATGCAATGGAACTTTTAGGAGGGTTTCAAAGAAGAGGAAGGACCATGTACTTCCTATTCTCAAGAAAGAACCAATGTTATAGCAAGCTCCAAATAATTACCTTGCTGCTTTTGAGGAAGAAGACAGAGGCATGGAAATGGAGGGCACTTGGAACATGAGATCCACGAGTGGATACCTTAAAGAATACAAGTCTCAGCTTTAGAGCTTTTAGGGAGACTCTATCTCTTCCTCAATTTATTCGGCTTGAAGAAAAAGAGGCCCTACGGGGAAATAGGAGAATGAGGGACAATAGATTTTATTTTCTACTTTTGATGAATCATCCACATGTACAACTAAGGCTTGGGTGATGAGCGGGTCGTACTTCTTTACTACATCCGATTAGTAGAAAGAGAGGTTGTTGAGATTACAGTCTTTGCACCTTCGGGGTAAAGCAAGCACTTGGTGGTTCAATCATTTGAGGCATGAAAGAGTGACTACTTTGAAAATTTCATTAAAGGGGTGATAAAAAGATTTGAGAGGAAGAAATCAGAGGGGTAGGAGCCTTCACCACCACTATAGGAGACTTGTACCAGCGCTGACATAACTATGGAGGAGCAGCCATCATCCCTAGTAGTTGGGGAGCAAACACATTGGAAGAAAAAAACCCTTGTAGCCAAAAGTGTTCCCAAAGCTACCAAGGTATGCATGAATTTCCACTTTGTTATTTTCAGCAAATCTTATGGAGGTTGCGGAAATGCGCCTTTACTTGACCAAGAGTCAACACATGCTAATTTGGAGTAGCAAAAATTGCCTTTGTGTTGTACAGCCTTGATTTGTTCAAGGAAGGGGATAAGAAATCATCATAATGTGTCATTATTTGATTTGCACACAACACTTGGGGTATGAGTGGACTTGTGGATGATAAGATGAGCTTTTTTCCTAAACAATCCAATGAAGAAATCTATGTTAAGCATTGAGCTTGAGCATGAGATAGAAAATACACCATTAAGGAGATTAACAACGCTGTCATTAAGAAAGCAGTGGCTTGGTTAGAACCCAACTATCATTAAAAAACCTTGATGACCATTACACTTGTATGACATTGGATTGACAGATGATCAATGGGAGACACTTTGTCTTTCATCAGCTGATGGATCTATTAGGATGAGCATTGTGCGGGCCTGTGAGAGGTTTTAGCTCCAACATACTTGGATATTTATATGGATTCAAGAGGGTCATTGGTGTGGATCTTCTCTAGGATATCTCCAAGTGGTTTCATTTCAACATCCCATGAGATGAAAAGGTAGAAATCTGATTTGGGAGGATGGTATTCTTCATGGGAGGGGAGTACCAAGATGGAGCATGGTGGGAGACACCCACATGTGGATGAATGGGTATGGACGGTGAGAAAGAGGTTGGTGAGCCACTTGCATATCTATGACATAGAACCTTGAGGAGGCATGCATTTGCGTTGTTGCTCTTGAAAAGTTTGGCCATCATATGACATATCCTTCTTCTAAGGGTATGAGGGGGGAAAGCGGGACACTTGCATCATTTTTCAGCAAGGAGATTGGGTACATCATGTTGATGTGACATTATTCATGTAAATCATCATATGCTTCACCTCAGGTTTGGTATGATGGAGGTGTGAAGGAACGTAAAGTTATTGTTGCATTGGCTACTCTTGGGAGAGTATGGGCAGAATTTTACCCATACTTATTATGATATTTTTCGGAGAAATGGATGGCACAATCAAAGTGCAAAAGGAAAACCCTTCAACATTGGAGGATAAGGAAGTACTTCCATATGAGAGGAATATTTCCACACATAGCAGCATGATGGTGGATTAATTTCTCATATGGCATGTCAGAAAATCGATAGTGTGAAGTCTTATCACTAAGGCCAACGTGTCACCTGGGAGTATGTTTCTATTGATGAAGTGTTTCAAGGGGAGTATGCATCCCTTCACTTTGCAGAATTTTATGAGAATATTCTCATGGGAGGGCTCATCAATGGACCTCACTTTCAGCCTACTCACTATACATGGTAAGAAATGTATTTCTGTACTTATTGATTATTTCATTGAGTATTTGCATCTCCTCACCATCTATGTACAATACATTTCTCCTGAAAACAAGGTTATTTATGGGTTTCATGGTCATTCTAGGACCAACATTTATGATGGAGATAACCCTTCTCTACATGACTTTGGACAAGTTTTTTGTAATTATTATTGTACTGAAATCCCAATATATAATGTTATTTACTACCTCATAGTAGATGAGAAAGCATACACTGATTGTTCTCTTGTTGGAGGACCACTTGCCACGTGATTTTTAAAATAGCGATTGGAAAGACTGTCTTGTATCTACTTGAGAGACCATTGGTATGTCAAAACTTGCACATAACCTTCAGCATTTTTCTGATTTGGATGCCATATGGTTAATATGTGCCATTCATTTTGTATGGGATGGTTTGGGCAGTATGATTCATGACATTGAAGAGAGGATCTTTAGAGATCCAATATTCTTCTTGCCACTTGGGAAACATTATTGAAGCCCAGATCACCAGCTACTCTACACTTATCATAACTGGAGAGAGGGAAACATGGGGTAGGTTATTTTTTCTACCATGATCGGTTATTCATCCCACCTACATTGCGGGAGCCAGGTGGAGGAGAAATTTCATGAGATTACCATTTTGGAGGGTGGCTCATTTTGTATGTGGATAGCATGGGGTTAGGAGATTCTATTGGGGATGATAGATCCTAACTATAACAGATCTCATGCCTCAGGCGACCTCCTGAACAACACATTATTTTCTCCATGGGTATTTTACTTCTTCATTGATAGCTATTTGGGATATACAAAAAATCTAGCTTGCATACTTGGGAGGAAACTTGGAGATGCATTGATGAGACAACACCTTGTTCCTTGGAGGAATTTATCATATGAGGATTCTAAAAGAGGAGGAGAGCAAGCTCTTCATTTCTATCATTGGATTCTTATGAGGAAAAACAACATTTGGGAAGGGGAGGACTATAATATTACTAAGAATTAGCATGCAGCTAATAGGAATATTAATTTTGTTCTTAGCACCTAGATAGATGAATAAATGGGTAAGGAGGATATACCTATCTTCAATATACATAAAATCCCTCGATGTGAAAAGGGATCATGAAAATAACTTGATATAGCACACCTCATGTGAACTCTGAGGTATAATCACGTGTGGACAAAGTCAAGTTTGACCAATTCAACAACACTAATGTAGGAGAAGTGGATCATCAGTAAAGAGCGGATCAATATGAATGAGGATTAGCTTAGAAAACTATATAGACTAATTGAAGACCCTTAGGTGTGAAAATGGTAGGAGCAATTTGAAGAAGGTCAACTGACAAATCAGCAGATGTTGTTATGGAGGAGTGGCATTGATGAAGGTACAACACGGTTTGGAGGAGATTGATTATGTGATGGTGGAAACCCTATTAATTGGGACCCAAGGTGGGAAGGCTCACATTGTTTATAAGGAAGATTATGGCAGCAATATATAGAGTTTAACATGAATTATATTTTGATATGTTTGTTTAGGCGTTTGCTCTCTTCAATTGTTTAGCTAATATTCTTGGTGTTGTTTAGCACTAGGTATTTCTATTTAGGAATTTCATCTCTTCCCTTTGGTATAGCTCTTGAACCACAGTCTATCATTCTACACATCGGCATTGGGGCCAAGATTTAGTCTTCGGCTACGAGCGTAGTTTCTACATAATGTTATGTTGTGTTGCGGGGTGACACGATGGATGGTTGAGAAACCCATTTTCTGAGTTGGTTTTTCATAGTAGGAAGGATTCTTTCTTGCGGGAGATCATCTTGGAGGGTTCTTGAGCTCATTTCACATAGTTTATAAAAATATATAAGAGCTATATTGAAGACCCTTAGGTGTGAAAGGGTTGGAGTAGGTTAAGAGGAGTCTAACTGAAATGATCATGTTGTTATGGAGGAGTGGCATTGATGAAGGTACAACAATTTGGAGGAGATTGATTATGTGATGGTGGAAACCTAATGAGTGGGACCCAGAGGTGGGAAGGCTCACATTTTTTATAAGGAAGAGGATGGCAGCAATGTGGGGTTAGCTTATGAATTATATTTTGATATGTTTGTTTAGACCTTTGCTCTCTTGAGTTGTTTAGCTAAGATTGCTAGTGTTGTTTAGCAATAGGTATTCCTATTTAGGAATTCTATCTCTTCCTTTTGAGTAGCTCTTGGGAAGACCTGATCTATCATTCATCTTTGAATTGGGACTGAAAAATTTAGTCTTCGGATACGGCGCGTTCTAGAATGTTGTGTTGTGTTGCGGTGATATAGTGGATGGTTGAGGAAACCCACTTTCGAGGATTGGTTTTAACATTAGAGGAAGATTCCTTCTCTTTGAAGATCATTTGGAGGGTTCTTGAGCTAATTTCAGATCTTTGGCACTACCTGCCAATATATTTCCATCACTAGTAATTCAATTGGTGGGTATTTTGGGCGACTTGATGAGGGATCTTGTGGTTCTTTTGGAAGTTTTCCACATTGATTGAAGGTTCATCAACTACTGGAGGTAAATTTGAGTATATCTATATCATATCTACATTATTACAACCTTATATACTCTTTTGCTTCAGTTTTTAGTGATTATTCAGTCTTAGGGTTGTAGATCACCATTTGTACTTGGGTGTATTCCTAGAAACCCTTCCGGGTTCTCTTGGAATTGCATAAAGGAGACTAGATCTCTAGTTTTTATGTTATATTCATTAATATAATATTAGTTCTATTTGTCTCTACCATTCTATGTATAAACCCTCATTGGGGTGCTATATCTTTATGCGGTAATTTCTGTCGCATTAGTTTTGGGGTTTTAGCAATTTTGAGCCATCTTGGGTGTGGGAGGCTTGTTTACCTCACCTAATATTATTGTTCCAATGCTCTTGTTAGATGTAATATTTTTAGATGTAATGGATCAAGGGTTGATTCAAAAAATGAATTTTTCATGCATGTGTTGCTAATTTTTCTCAATTGGGAATATTACATGCGACATATGGTAATGTCTAACAATTTAAAAGGTATTGTAACATATTATGGTACACTAAAAATTACTAATTTTTCAATGAGAAATTGTTAATTCCTCATTGGATAAATTCTCAAACATACATTTATTCATTGTTTCACATTTTTATAATAATAATTTTAATTTTAAAAAAATTGTATATTTTTATAAAAATATCTGGAATATTTTTATGAAATATTGTTAAAGTTAAAATTTATGTTATATTAAATTATTAATAGTAAGTTAAAAATGTATTTCAGGCCAAACGCTTTTCAACATTTAACCAAGAGGGTCTACAATTCATACATTATGAATTGCTGAGATGGATGTGAAAATATGAGATTGAGGTGAATGAATTTCATGGAAGTTAAAGGTAAAACCAAATCTAGTAATTATATATAGGGAAGGAGAAATGGGACATGGAGTTCATACACATGGATTTTATAAATCCATAAAGAATTTACAGAAAGGAACTTAAATGTGAAAGTAAATGAAGTAAAAAATAATTTTTAAAAGGAAGAGGAAAACACTGACATAGGTTTAAAACCACACATAGTTTGTAAATCCTTGAGAAATGAAAACAATCAAAGAGTTTTGGAAAGACATGAGAAATAAAAACAAGACATAAGTGGATGAATTTATCCATAAATTTATTATTTGAGGAGATATTTTTTAATTTATTTAGTAAATTCATGAAAATATAAATTTATTCATAGGATATTTGAAAACATTCAACACATTGGTGAAAGATATATTATGATATTAGTGAATCATTGTCAAAGAGCGACATAAAAGCATTCCAAAACATATCTTCAACAACAAAACCTAGATTTTTAAGGCACATAGTATCAATTAAAGGAAAATGGCAGTAAAAAACAACTCAAAGTTTTAAAGGCATGGAGATATCAGCGTTCGAACAGCAAAAAGACCAAAATATTGAGGATCATTTTACATGTTTTGTAATCATACAACAAACTACATTCTAAGACATAAGACTTGCGGCGATGGCAGTTCAGTTTCCTGCAACTAATCGGGAAATCTTATTTATTTTTAGTATATTTTTCAAATTTTCATTTTCCGAGTTATTATATGATTAAGTTAGTCTCTATATATATTTGTATTTGTAATATGAGTGATGTGGCCTCTTGATGCCAAGACTCTACCTTTTAATAGCTTTTCTTATTGGATTTCTGCAATGAAAGCCTTTGACTCCGATTTATGATAGAATTTGTGTTTCTTGTATGTTTTTGGAGTATTTTTTCATATTCTATATATGCACATGTTCAGATTTTCATATAAGACTTGAGTAAGAAGAGATTTAGTTTAAATCTCCTGAGAAATTCCACTGTGATTTATATTGTTTAAAGAGATTAGTATATGTAATATTCCAAAATATGAAGTAGCAATATTGAACAAAAAAATGGAAATAGCATTGTATAACATCACATCAATATAGGAAACCAATATGGAGAAATTTTATTAATCATATCGACAGCGAAAATAGTGTAATATAATGAGGCACAAATCGTACAACATGAGCCCACAAGCCTCCAATGAATAAACCCCCCTCAAGAATGAGGTGTTGCTACTATGCAAAATCTTTAGAGAGCTACTAAATCGCGATCATAAAGAGAACACATAGACCATATGAAAATACAATGATACAAAATGGGTGATATATGCCTCAAGAGATACAAAGATAAAGATTTAGGCTCGATAACAGCCTTCCAAGACAACCCAAAGAGGGTTTCGGGAAAATACACAAAATATCCAAAAGTGAGGAAATTTTACCCAACCCTAGGGATGAAGAGGTTTAATGTAGCAGAATAAATAGAGAGATATGGCTGAAGAGCTGATATATAAATATGTATATCTTCTCAAATAGATCCTCCGGATAGAGAAGGTTGTCCTCACTTGAAGGAATCACCTCCCAAATCATACAAGTTTGCACCCACCTACGCTCCTCCCTAAAGAACACGGATCTAGGCTGAAAATTCATTGTAGGGGATATGAAAAACTTTGGCCTGGTGAAAAATATATAAATGATGCTCAAGGGTCTTCTTTTATGGCCTCCCGATGGAAGGAAACCTTCTTCCATTGAAAACTAACTCAGAATCAACCCAAATCGACCCTCCCACTACATGCAACACAACACAACCCTCGAATAGAAAGTGTGTTTTAGAAGAAAGATGGAGCTTGGACTAATGGAAGAATTTGGAAATGTAGTGAAAATAAATTCTCTGGTGGAGGCACTCAAGAAGTCTCCGAGGATGAAGGTGGATTTAACAGAACACCCTTATGCTAAACAACATTGATGTCTTCGCTAAACAATGAAGAAACTAGTCATACAAACTATAGACAAAATAATAATAAAAACAATTCTACCATCCCCTCCCTTATATGCTTGATACTTCCTCACCTTTGGCCCACTCATTAAATCCACTACTTCCATGCATGGAGTCTCACTCCAAAACTTCGTTGTCCCTCGATGAATGTACTCTTCCATACAGTGACATTGATTTGGTCAAAGTTATTTGATCTACATCTTTATAACCCCTTTTCACACATAAGGTGCTCAATCAAACTACTAATATTATCTCCATTCACATGGGTGTGATTTTATTCCTAGTAAGGAGATTTATTTGTCTCCATACCCTCTTATTCTTCTAACTAAGAAGCAAAAACACAATTTAATATTCCAACTAGCTTCAGCTAATTTAAGATAATCCTCCCAAATTTTTCTTTTCCTAAAGCAACTATAAAGGTGAGTGTTACCTTCTCCTCCTTTCTTGGTGACACCTCCATGTGATAAGCTCTCCTCATACCAAGTGTCTCCCAATCAATCCCTCCATGAAATGTCCTCAGTACTCATGAGATTCCAATGTAGCAATCATGGTTTCCCAATTTTCCCCTTGAAACATGAAGCATAAGAAACATGGAGCATCTCATTCCCAATGGGCATATTCCAATCACTTGCGTCCTTCCTACAATCATTCCCACAATAATAATAAGGATATCCATCAATGTATCGGATCATAACCAAGGATACATAAGCTGCCATATGTAATACTAGAGGAGGATTATAGTCCCGCATGTAGAACCAATGCGGTATGTCCTCACGACTACCTCGGGCATAATATAATAAGTGGTTTCCCCCCCACTTGTTTTCTGTAGTTTCCTCATATGCTTTGAGAAGGTGATAGCACTGGTTCAATAGGTACACCTAAATAATATGTCATCTCCCTATATCCTTCAAGGAAGTGACCATGCTCAACATTGTTTATGGCTGATTGACATGAATTTTATAAGGAATATTTCCCCCACTTGGAGAAATGGCTACATGTATATTAAATGAATGCAAGTATTCATGGTAAATTATTATGCATAAAAACATGATCCACACCACACGCTTTAATCACAATGAATTGGCTCATTGATAGGTCCCTCTCATTCCCAAAGGAAAGAGGTGGTTGTGATAACTCCATCAAGTCATGTCTCTCCTCCATCTCCACATGATCCATGCATCTCCCCTAAATGTTGATGTATCTCCTTCCAAATAATTCCCATATGAAATCCCTCCATGATGGCGTGGTATGCTCTCATGGAATAAGTGTGGCTGAAGAGAAAATATTCATGTGTTGCATGTAGTAACTTCTCCTTGAGCTTGGATGCTACTGTGGATAAGAAGATCCACATTGATAGTAGATGACCCCATCTCTTGCGGAATATCCCTCATCTAATAGTTGGTCATCAAGTATCATGCATGTAAAAATATCCTTGGAGTAATCCACTAGCAAGCTAGGATTTCCAATAAGGATATATCCTCCAGTGATAGGGTTGATGATCTATCTTGTAAATAATTTTTCATGTGGTTGCCCCTTCTTTGAAATCTCACATGCCAAGTCACATACGGGATGCTCCCTGTCCTCCTTTCTTGCTCCTCTATATTTATTCATGCTCAAGTAAAGGTTGAAGCTTTTGGAGGTTAGTCTTCCATGGGAAGCTATCACACATCCAAAACTTCCTAGTCAGCCAAAGTATGCATGAGTGGCCACCATCCTCTACCATGTGTGGAATATTTCTCTCCAAGTGAGAACATCTTCTAAGCCTCCCAAGTTAAGGAGTAGTCTCCTTGCACCATGATATTGCCATATTCCATCCTTGTAGCATCCTCTCTGTTGTAAGATGTGGGGTGAGAATGGGTAATGATGATATTGGGAGAATGTCTCCCTCTCCTTGACCACTGCAAGACTCTGCATCTGCCATGACCTCCAAGGTTCCCCTCCTCTTGGATCTATGAATGGTTCAACATGTTGTGAGACATTTATTTCTGACTCTATTGAGAATGGCCTCCTAGGTGGAATGCCACTAAATAGTAATGTCTCATGGGCCAAAATCATCTACATAACTGATAATAATGTTAGGTCCTTGCTTCTTGCACAAATTCAGCGTTGTTTTCTATGTGGAAGTTATCACATCAGGGATATATGTGCATGCCTCTAATCATTTGATGTTTGCCACTCTTTCTGTCCATCCACTCCATTTGCAAGTCTCCCAATGTGTGGTGACCTTCTCCAAAGTAATCAACCACTACACACCCAAATCACATTGGTTTCCGGTATGTAACCCGCAAAAAAAAGTGATGAGTCAATGTATATGTCCCCATGGTGACAAATAAAGATGGAGCATAATGTATGCACTGCATAGTTCTAGCTCCTCGGATATTCGTAGAAAATCCCTCAAAATCATCAGTGGGTATTGCCTTCCTGCTACTTTAATTGGGGATCAATAAAGTTGTGGGTAGCTATCAATCAAAACTAAAACGCTATGATCTAGAATGGAACCTAGAAACCTCAAGTTCAGGTACTTGGGTACTCCTCTCAATGATGAAGGGCCTCTAGTGGAGAAAATGCTCCATTTCCCACCTCCAGGTGGTGGTGGATCCTCTCCTACTATCCAAATGCTGTGACCTCTTTTGTTTCATCTTCTTCTTCTCCCCATCACTGAAAATACCTTTATATAGTGTGCCTTTCTGCTGCACATCTATGTCCAGTGCCATCGTTCTCATGGCATGTGAAACCATTTCGTCTCCTCAGGGCTCACTTGGACATGTCACTAAGAGGTACTTTGTTTTGGTTCTCTTTGAAGATGAGCCTTCTCATCTTTTCCCTTTGATGGAAAAGTGGCCTTTAGTTGAAATGTTTCCTTTTCTCTAAGCAAGTCATATTGTCAATATTTTTCCCTTGATGGCATCTTGAAGGGTAGTGGGTTTGGTAGACTTAACCAACCCATGTGGGGATTCTGCTAGTCCATCAATAGACATATAGAGCCTCGCCACAGAACCATAACGGAAAGTTTTGATTGAAATATAAGTTTCTTGATTACCTAATTTTTGAGCTTAGATAGCCCAATGGTGCAGCTAGTCTCTTGATCAAACCTCTCCACCAAACTCCTTGTGAACTCGGAATATACGGAGTCATTGGCATGACCCAATGTGAGAAATTCCGAAGCACCAATCATGTGCTTCACCCTCAGGTGCGTATGCTATTTTGATGACACTCCATATCGGTATAGGATTTATTGAGTAGATGTCTAGCTTCTCTACCATTATTTGGTAGTGCGTTTTGATGACCACATCAAAAAGTGCGTAGAAAAATTTGCCATAGTCCGGTGAAGATCATGATTCTGAATGAATCCTCCCCTCTATTGTGATGTTTTGGTCTCCCATTCCCTTGATAGCAAAAAAATACGAAAGATCAAATGGTCCTTGAATATACGAGATTGAGACTCATACTCGAAAAATATTCTTAGATTTTCTTGTTCTTGAAACCTCATTCCCACTACTAAAAATGTAGGCATTGTAGAGCATTGGGAAACACTGCTACTTACGCAGTACTCAGTGATGAGAAATTAAACCTTCTCCATGTGGCTCCTTTAGGGAGTCTTTGTGTCTATCATCCTCATCTCCTTTATTTCTCTTTCAATATCTTCCATAGTTTGAAGAAGAAGCTCGAAACTCCTTCTCTCATCTTCTCTGATAAGGGAGATTTTCCCCTTGTCTTCTCTATCATCAATATAATCATATCTACGGTTTATTCTTTTGAGATACTATTCTCTATATCTGTGAGAGGATCTCCTTCCTTCGATGACTTATTGGCTTAGATGCATTGGTTGAGCCAGGTGTCTTTGATACTGTTGTAATATTCCCGTAAGGAAAGTAACAATATTGAACAAAAAAATGGAAATAGTAGTATATAAAATTATCCAATATAGAAACCAATTGTTAGGACACGACAATGTACCATTTTGACCACACATTTGTTTACTTCACTCTTTATAGTGTATTTTACTTTGTCATTCATCCATTTTATCCAAAGGTATATGAAATCCTTCTCTTTACTATATGTTAATTTGTCTTGCATATAATTCAGTATCATATATTTAATCATTAATTGAAGTTATACGGTTCTTTGAAGATATCGCGGATAGTCTATGCTAAAGAAGCATGTTCTTTAGAAACGGTCGACCCTGAATTCTTTGAAAACGATCAATTATGTTGCTAAAGCAATTGACGAATTGTGAAAATCCCGTTATAAGCTCGTGATTTGCGATTCCAGAACCATATTTCAGAACGATGGCAATGAAATGAAGACAAGCAAAGGAGAAGAAGTTGTTACACAGTTTTAGAACCCGGTATTTTTGTACTCTGCCTTAACGACACTTTGTTATGGAAAATAGAAAAGATCTTGTTTTAAAAATGAAAGATCGGTGCGATGAAATAGAGTTTCTCTAATGTAAGCATAACGAGATGTCTTCTCTTTAAAAGAAGACATCATCATTAGAAGAGACTGAGACTACGGGAGATATACTTTTAAAGAGCAGAGAAAGGCTCCATTGTAATGTATTATTATTTTTTTGGAAGATGAATACAAGTTTCTTTTTGAGCACTTCCATTTAACTCCTTTCTGCGGGAATCTTGTTGAGAAGGAAAGGCCATGTCCTCTGGTGCTCTCGATTGCTCATGATCTCATTAACTTCTTTATGATTTTTGCACCTTATTTAAACATGTTTTAGAAGATTATTTACTGCTTGTGATGTGTGTCTTATTCAACACTCTGTTTTCTTTAATTACGCATATCATTCGGAGTCTTATAGAAATTTTGTGATTTATTCCATTTCGTTATTTAATTGAAAGATGAATGCATTATAGTTTGACTTTGGGAACTAGGTCTTGGGAATTCTATTTAAAGAATAGGGTCACTGTTCCTATTTTTAGGCTGATAGATTTTATTTTCCACGGTTGTGATATCGAGAGATAGGTCTTGAAGATTCTGCTTAAAGGAATAGGGTCACGTCACATTTTAGTAATTTTCTTTCTCCTGGTGTGTTTGATATCAGGAAACGGAGTCTTTGAAGAGGGTTCTACTTGGAAGACAGGGTCTTATTTTGATATTAATGGTTGATTGATTTCCTTTCTGTAGTTTTCTTTCATTATACATTCTAGGAATCTTTATTAGTCTGAAATAAAGTTGTTTCTTGTAACACAAGTAGATATAGTTTTTTCAAGGTGTGAATAGTGTGATTAATATAATTTTTGTGATCAATACTATGAAATTTCTCTGCTTTTGGAATTGAGCATATATAGAGCGTGATTGTCTTTGGAATAAATATACCTTCTCGGGTTGACAATTTATGTGGCACTTGAATTGTGAAAACAATTGCGTGACCAACATTTTAGCGCCGTTGTCAAGGAAAATTCAGCAAGTTCAAAAGCATTGATGATTTCTTTCACAAATTGCAGTTGTATGAGAGGACGCGAACGGAAAACTAACCCTACGGTGAGGCAAAAACGGGGAGAAGAAAAACTTTCATTGACGAAATTGTATCAAAGAAATTTGAATCTTCACGAGAGGTTAAGCTCTCGAAGGCCAAAACATCGCGCTCCCCTCCAATCGAATTACAAAGCAGAGAAGAAGTTGTGGGCCACCGAATACGTGGAGGAGCCAACAACGGATATTAGAAAACCGATGTCGTCACAACAGTAAAGAATCGACGGAGAGAACGTTGAGGAATTAACGAGAAGATATTGAACAACCCGGTGGAAAACATTGAGGAGCCAATGGAAGATTTTGAGGATAAAGCAAGTGCGATTAGGAGATCAACCAATGGAAGGAAACAATGACGAATTCTTTGGTGGGGGACGATTAGATCTGAAGGAGAAGGAAGGGATGAAAATTCTCTCTACCTTGGGATTTCCTATGATCTCCCCTGGAAGAACCTTCATGAAGAATATTCCATTATCGGCTTTTCTTCCATGGTTTATCCTCTGAAGATCGGATGAATTTATTTTTGAATTTGATATATTATGCGAGAAGTTATGATTATGTTACTAATGCTCGGGGTTATTTGTTTCAATAACAAAGTACATTAAGATAGTTCATGAGCCTTGGGAACGGGTAATCACAACATGGGAACGAGAGATAGAGCAAAAATTTTTGCTTAAATATAAAGATTATTGTCGGGCGAAGAAAAGAGGAGGAATTGTTAATGGCACAAGAATGAAATTTGGAGGACTATGTGGAAAGAGCTATGATATAATTTGCGAGAGATCGATCACTAGAATGTAAGTAAAGAAATTCTTAAGCAATATTACTTTGAAAGGATTAAGGGATGATTTTTTAGACATGCTAAATATGCTTGGTAAAGGAGATATATCTAAAGAATCGTATGATGAGATTGTTGAACCTTTGTAAATATGTTCAAGGGGTACCCAAGGAACGGATTAAACAGAGAGATTCCACTTATTAAAGTTCAAAAATCGGCCCGGTGGTGGAGCAACAAGAGGCTGAAATAGGTAATTTACTTGAAGAATTCAAAACTGAAATGTTAAGTTCTTTTGCTTCACAAATTGTTACTTTGCGGGTTAAAAAGCGAGGCTGAAGCGAACGGCTACGCGTACATCTTTACTAAATGCGAGAGATAAACATGCACTAAGGGGTGCCCATTGGATAAAATACCAATTTGCACCCTTTGTGAGAAAGATCACGAAACTCAACAATGTGTCCTTCTTTACAGGAATAAGCGACATTGGAGCCAACGGAACCAAGCTGAAAGCAGTTGTCTGCTAAGCAAAGAAGACAATGGCAACCAAGAGGACAAGGTATGAATTCTAGTATGCCATTTGTCTGTGTTGGAATAATTATCCTTCTTCAGTCAGACAAATTACCCTCCCCTTTAATCAAATGCAATACCCACCCTTTAATTAGATGAATTACCCATGCAACAAACTAACCCTCCCTTTGTATGTCACACGTGTGGACTCCTTGGCACAACAACCATCTTCTTTTAATCCATGGAATTCAAATTGGAGGAGTCAACAACTCGTATCCAAATCAATTTCCTCAATTTCAACAACCACTTTCCTACTGCCATCACTGGTACTCCACCAAACAATCAAATGAGATCCCGACTACTTGTGCAACCAAATCCTAACCCCAATAATAAAGCTATGCAAGTCATTTGATATTCGAGGAGTAATTCCTACAGTTTCTACTTTTCTGTACAATGTAATGACATCATTTCTGAATCGGGAAAATAGTTGAACGAGGTATTTGATGATATTGCGGTTCGATAAGCGAGAAACATAATTCACACAAAGAAGCACAACCACCACCTAACAAGAATCTTTAAAATTATGACCACCATTCCTGAGCGTTTAGCTTTAACTAAAACTCCTGAAACACTGCTTTTAATCTTTTAGGGGAATTTCAAAATTTGTATGTTAAAATTCAACTTTTACGAGGCACTAAGAGATGTACCAATCTATGCAGGAACCATGAGGGACATTTGTGTTAAGAAACTGGTAGAGAGCTGGGATCCCTTACAGTTCATGTTATGGGTGATCTTTCCACATAATGTCGGAAAAACTTCTCTGTGAAATATGGTATTGACCATCCTACGTAATAGTTCAAATTGGAAAAACGATAATCCCTCAAGTTACGGTAGATTTAGGTGCCTGATAAACATCATGACCACAGAGCTTCACAATTGCTGCGGCTAAAAGAACACAATTAGAGACACACCAACCATCCTAGAGCTAGCTGACCGCTCTCTGATTAAACGGAAGAAAGGGAGTTGTTGAGACCTAGTTATCTCGGTTGGACTGCATTGTTGACTTTGTGGTGTTACAAACTAAAACAAAGTTGTGGGGACACCCTCTAATTCTAGGAAGGCCTTGGCTTGCTACCGGTCGATGCCTTTATCGAGCTGTAGATCTGGTTCAATGACAATTTCTAATGGATATGAAGCTATGGTGACTCTTTATCCTCATGCTACACCGTGATCAGCAATGAAAATTACGTATGGATGGATTATGATGACAATGTTGTTATTCCTATTTTTAACCATCATTCGAAGCTTTGAGTTTGAAAGACGACACGAGAGGACGAAGTAATTAATAGTTTTATTTGTAGACCTTCTTCGGTGATTCTTTGAAACTCACAATCAATTGATTACACTCTTCAAACAGAGATACCCACGAAGAAATTGAATCGAAAATTTACCGCAAACATCAACTTCCATCTCTTCTAAAAGCATAAACGCCAAATCGAACTTTGGCAAAACACGAATATAAATTACGATCTAACGATTCAGCGAAAAACAGGTTTTAATGAAGTTATTACTTGAAAATAAGGAAGCATTCGCATGGGATTACACGGACATGGAAGGGAATCTCTCCTGAATTATGCACTCATCGGATTTATATTAGGAAGGTTGGCCGGTCTGTCAACCCAAAGACGAATGAATCCTAATTTAAGAAAATTGTGAAAGAACTTCAAAAATTACTTAATGCGGGATTTATATACCCTATATCGACATTGAATGGGTTTCCCCATTGGTAGTCCCCTAAGAAAAATGGGAAATGGAGGGTGTGTGTAGATTATAGGAGCTTTAAACAAAGCTACTCAAAAGGACCACTTTCCTACGCCATTCATTGATCGAGGTGTTGCACGAGTTTGTCGGGAAATAAATTCTTTTCCTTTTTGGATGGATTCGGTGGGTACAACCAAATCGGGATTCCACCCCAAGACCAATACAAGACAGTTTACTAGCCAATGGGGAACTTTTTCCTGGGTTCTTCCATTAGGACTATGTAATGCACCAACAAATTTTCAAAGGGCATTATAGGAATATTTTCTGATATGCTGAATGACTCTATGGAAATATTTATGGATGACTTTACCCCTATGGTGTGTCTTTTGAAGATGCATTAGAAATCTTGAGAAATTACTTAAATGTTGCATTCAAGCTCACCTGTCCTTAGAAATGCTGAAAAATTCCACATGATGAGTGAAAGGGTAGTTGCTTGGACATTTTATTTCATCTCAGGAATTTAGGTACATCCATCTAAAATACAAGTCATCAGAATCTTCTGAGTTCTAAAACAAAAACTTATGTAAGAATTTTTCTTGGACATCTTTGTGGATATTACGGGAGATTCATTAAAGATTTTTCTAGATAGCTTCTCCATTATTTGTTTCTTATGAAAAATGTTGAATTCAAGTTGACTAATTCTTGTTAGGAATCCTTTGTAGCACTCAAGCATCGAGTTATCTATAACTCCTATTTTGAGAGGGCACAGTTGGGCACTTCCCTTTGTATATCTTCGATGCTTGAATCTTGCCAATTGGAGCTGTCTTGGGACAGAAGTGAAAACCATATTCCTTATGCTATCTATTTTATCGGTAAAGAATGACCTTGAAGACTTAATTGCAGATTCTTGAAAGGATTTTTAACGTGTTACCTGCCATTAACAAATTTCGACATTATATCTTGGTTTGTTCTACTTTGTCCATACTTATCACTCGGCCATCAAGTATTTAATGAATAAACCTTTGTCACAAATGCTCGAGTTACGGATAGTTGTTGTTACTATGGTTGATATTACAATTGTAGATCGACCGGAGTAAAGAAAATGTTGTGATTTCCTTTCACGGTTAAAAACCAATAATAATATTCGATGAATGATTCACTTCACGATGAGTATCTATTTGCGGTGTACGCTCACTCTCCTTGGTATGCGAATGTGCCAATTATTTGGTTGGAAAGTTGCCATCACCACTGTCACATAGAAAAGAGGAGAATTGTTCCGAAAACAAAGTGCCAGGTATAGTTGGATAAGCGGGTGTCTTTTTCTGAGGACTTGATCATGAAATCTGAAGATGCATTAGAGAGGGATGAGGTGTATGATATACTAAAAAGCTTGCCATGATGACCTTGCGGAGGAATTTTGCCGATAAAAAAGAACGAACACAAAATTCGAGGATGGGATACTATTGGCCCTCACTATTTAAGGATACGAAAAGAATTATGTGCGGGCTTGTGATAGCTAATCGGAAGAATGGGTCAACCCAATCATAGAGATCAAATGCCATTAAACCCCCGGAGTGAAATGCTTGAACATTTGAAGATGGGCCTTAGATTTATGGGACCCATTAATCCTCATCTAATCAAACTTATATAATAAATGTCTCAGACTATATGACTAAATAGGTGAGGTCAACACTTCTTAGAGCTAATGAAGAGAATGTTCTAGCTTTCCTATTTGAAAATCTTACAGTGATAGATTGGAATTCCTAGAAGCTAGTTACGGATGGAGGACCTCCCTTGATTCTGGGTTTAAATCACCCTTCAATAATAATCAACATAGAATGACTACACCATACCATCCCAATGGGAAGGTGGAAAGCACAAATAAAGTAATAGAAGCCATTCTAACCAAAATAGTGAAGGATAACGGAAGGATTGGTCTCCAAGGCTACTGACATTATGGGCCTATAGAACCACGGAGAAATACTGATTTTCTCTATGAATTGGTTTATGGTAAAAGTGAAACATTTCTGTGGAATTTGAAATTAAAACTTGAGAGAAGCTGGCACACACATTAATCTTGATTTGGCCAGTGTCTGGAGACATTCTGATTTGACTTCTTGAATTGGATGAAAAGAGATTAGATGCCATTCACCAGGACAACCATGATTCAACAACAAAGAACAAGTGGCATGACAGAAACATTAACCCTGGTAGTTCGGAAGAGGTAATTGGGCTTTATTGTATGACTATCGGTTTGAAAACTTTCAAGGTAAGCTACGTACACGATGGATGGGACCTTATGGAGTAGATGTTGTTTCTAATGGAACGATTGAGAATTTTAACAATTGATGATTCTAAAACACCTCTACTAGTAAATGGTCATAAGCTTCGTTATGCAATACCATTTGTTTCTAAAGAAGATTTTAAGAAATTTTATGCATGAAGTGATACATTATCTTTTTCTAGAAGTCTTTATACCAGCAACATTTAATTATTTATGCACTATATTTTTAGTGATAAATAAGTGCAACTAATAATCCTGTCGAGGGTTGGCATGTTACAATGGTATGTTACAAATTGAGAATAATTCACCAAGGAGGACAATGTCATCATAGAAGATCTAAGCTTCAATCGAAAGCCTTCCTTTCCTCCTTCGAATTCATTTCCCCCACCATTTCATCATTTATTACCTTATTCTTTCAATCCCTTTTTCCTTATCATTTTTCTTTTTTCCACTTACTACGAAGCACCATTCTTATTTGCGTATCTTTCCTATCCCCCTACTCCACGAAATGTCATCCCTCATCAAATATTCCTTAAAATTTCCAGTCTTCCGAATCATTACTTTTTAAGGCATTTTTTTTATTTTTTTCCCTTGCTTTGAAACACCACTTTCCAGCATTGTGACATCCATTTTCCATTTTCTTTGAAACACCATTCCTCGGCCATCAAGTCATTTACCTTTCCATTGCTGAAACATCATTTTTCCTACCTTTCATAAGTTTTCTGACATTTTCCACTTTCATTCTTCGGATGTAGGTGAACATTATCATTGATGGACTCCAATATACTCTGTCTCTACATTTTAGAAAACCTAAATATTCTTCCATCGGTTTAAATATATAGACGAGCACTCTATACTTGATTATAATAATAAAAATTAAAATATAAGGTATGCGGTTTTTTATGTAATACGTTAAATGTGGTTTAAAGAGAGGTCTTTCCCATTATGATTACAATCACCCCAATTAAACATCATTAGTGCCGTAGGAGGGAAATTTCAAATTTAAACCAGCAGCATTTACACCATCAATCCCTTGATCACCCTTCATATCCATATTTATGTAAGTCATTGATACTCCACATCCTACTCTGATTCACAACGATTATTCTGATCAAGCTTGTGTTTACGTTCTCCTGTGCCTCTGCATTTGACTCGAATTGTTATCTATGGGAGGCTCGCTCGCGGACATGAGCACCGCTCGATGGCTCTTCTCGGAGTGATAAGAACACAAATCTTCAATGAGCGGGGATGGATCACATATTTTGAGAGGCTAGGAGAATTTGATCCTCACCAAGTTTTAGAGTTTGCACGGAATTTCAGGAGGAACATATAGTCGATGGAGTCTGAATTTCGGTCACGAGAAAAAGATATAGCACAAGTTTCGGATTTCGGTCCACGGGTGCTCGGTGGTTTTAGCGAGCATATCATCTTAAATGCACGGCGGGACTTCCTTCTTCAGGAGGACGGGTTGAGAATAAAGGCGTGGCATAAGTTTGCATTCATTACCCCATCCATGGCCAAGTGTAGCTGAATTTGGAAAGCACTATTTAACTATGAGGGCACTACCGAGGTAGTCTATCGAAGCACGATTTTGTTCTAATGAGCCATTTGTGGCATGGTCGATTAGTTAACATTCCTTACTATCTGCTTGGGTGTATAAAAAATATGTCATATTCTTGTAGATGGGTAAGATTCCCATCTTGTCCTTAACCATCTTGCGTTTGTGTCAATTATTAATTCGGAAGGGGTTTTCTCGGCGGAGCCCTTCTAAATAACCACACCCTACTTCTCGAGCAAAGCTCCCGGGAATCCCCAGAAAGTAGAAAATCCCCAAGAAATCTTAAGCTCTTATGAATGGCAATTTGGAAGACATTCTGATCCTCATTGATCCCATCTTGGGCTTGATTGAATTGTCCCCAAAATCATCCCATTTAGCGAAGTCATCCCCGTCCCACCGTCCCCATCCCTAACGATGACTCTCAACTAAAACACCCATCTCTCTTATATGCAAAAGAAAGAGAGCCAGTACAGCATTCTCTGTCTCCAAAGGCAAATAAGGGCCACATCCCAGATGTCACCCCTTCGATAGTCCTTCTCCTATAAAAATACCTTCCTAAAACAAAAGGAAAGTCACTTTTTCTACTTTCCTACCTAGGAGAAAAAAATAGAAAAGCATTGAATGCGAAGTCCCTCCCATTACCCATGACCACTGTAGCTATCTGTTAAATTCACTCCTCATTTCATTCCAAAGTCTGAATCATTACCCATCTCGTCTGTGGCATTGATCCACAAGAACGAGATGCCCGGAGTTAATATGACATCATTTTTCTCAAACGATATATTGCTCCTGAGAACCGGTTACTCACCAGTAGAAACACAAGGGCAATTCTTGAGGTGAAAAAAATTGAAACCAGGTATGATAGTATAAGGAAACCGGTACAGCTGTAAACACGAACAACTACGGTATTGGATCAGCAATCAACTCGGAAAAAGCAACCAACACACGGGGGTCCACTCACCATGGCATCTTTATTAGAGGAAAATGAATTTTAAAGTCGAGAATTAGAGGCCTATAAAGAAGTTGGTAACGACAAAGAAGCCTTTGATAAAGAGATAAATCTCTACATGTTGGCACATACGGCATCGGTACAAAATAAGCCCATGCAAATAATATATGTGCCATGAATGTGGAAGCTTATCCTACCAACTTGATAGGACACAAGATAATTAAAGTTCCGATTACTGAGGCAATACATCAATTATTAGTCAATGAAGAAAGCCCTACTACCACACAAGAACAGGTAGGGCCTTCAAAAATGCAGGAGAAAAGAAACCAAGCCACACTATATCTTGCCATTTGTATTACTTAATTCATCTACTCGGACTATGTCTCGGCCCATTACTTATAATGGGTACAAACTCCACCATGGAAAGCAGGTTGGAAATAATGAATGATGGAAACGGCAGTGTATATTGATCGGGACAAAATTCTTCCGCAGCATAGAGTGGCATGGAAAAATCAGATGTATTCCAAGAAATTTGGAATAATTGGGAGCGAACACTTGACAACTCAAGGATTCAAAGAAAGAAATAAGGAGTTGAAAGATAAATTGGTCTGATGTTTTCATTAGTGCAAAAATTGTTAGCCACCAAGAAACCTTCTTTGAATTATTCCTTTGTTTCTTTACGTGACTTATTTATTCTCAGTTAAAGCAATTAAGGACGGGAGACCTCATGAGTTGCTCACGGCGGAACAATTTGTTAAAACATTTGCTGAGGCATCCACTAGTGATCAACATCTATTATGTGAACTTTATCTTCATAATGAAGGCTATGCCCAGATAACGAAGAGTCAACTTTGAATCCGATTGTTGGTGATATACGGATTAGGGCATTTGTTTCCTTTCTTGCCCGGTCAAATCACATGGAAAACGCTTTTCTTGCGACCGGAGTTCTAATGAGGATAATCGCCTCCTGCGGATAAGACCGGAACCTTTAAATCGAGGCCATTTTTGTATGAATATCATCGGTTTTTTTCAAAAAGCCGGGAATGCGCGGTACATCTGACGATTACGAAGCCTCATTACTTTTACGGTGTCATCGGTTAATCGGGGTCAACGAGGCTAGCATGAAAGGCAAACACGTAATTGCGACGCGATCACCGCGAGAAGAACAAAGAATACAACCCCTTTAGCCGATCTTCAAAGCGTGCACTATCCGGAATACAGAGTGGATACATTCCTTAAGTACCCAAGAATTGGATTGGTTATCATTTTCTTGTCTTATGGACGCGGCGAACGATATCGGCCTCATTCTGATTGTCTAACGAACGAGCGAGCGGCATAGGCTGAGGTAAAGTAACCGAGGGATTGAGATCTTCGACGAGCTACCTCCCATAGTTATTGCTTGAGTAACTTGCATCAAAAGAGTGATGATTGACTCGGACTAAAGGTTACTGAGGACGTAACCCTTTCGGTTGGGGGGATGTTAGGACCTCACAATTTGTGCAGTGACCACACATTTTGACACCACTTCCTCTTTATAGTCCATATTTTACTTTATCATTTCCATCCATTTTTATCAGTATATGAAATCCTTCTCTTTACTATATATTTAATTTTCTTGCATATAATTCCACATTATCCTTATATTTAATCATTAATCAAAGTTATACGGAGTTCTTTGAAGATATCGAATAGTCTATGCTAAAGAACGTGTTGCTAAACAGTCAATTATGTTCTTTGAAATAGTCAACGAAAACACGCAAATCTCGTTGCTATGGCTTGCTCGTGATTTGCAATTTCGGAAGCATATTTCAATAACGATGGAAACGAAATGAAGACACGCAAAGAAAGTTGTTACACGGATTGTTGAACTATTTTTTGTATCTATTGTAACAACACTTTGTTATGGAAAATAGAAAAGTCTTGTTTTAAAATGAAAGATCAGATGCGGATAAAAGTAGGATTTCTCTAATGTTGTAACATATGTCTTCTCTTTAAAAGAAGACATCATCATTAGAGAATGCAGAGACTACGGGAGATATCACTTTTACGAGCGAACGGAGACAAGGCTCCATTGTAATGTATTATTCTTTTTGTGAGATGAATACAAGTTTCTTTTGAGCACTTCCATTTAATTCCTTTCTGCGGGAATCTTGTGAGAAGGGAAGGGCCCGCCTTCCTCACAAGATTCACTCGATTGCTCTGTAGTCTATTAACTTCTTTATGATTTTTGCACCTTATTTAAACGGGTGTTTGCTAAATATTATTTACAACGTGTTGTGTGTCTTATTCAACACTCTGTTTTCTTTAATTCTGCATATCATTCGATCTTATAGAAGCGTGAGTTATTCCATTTACGGATTATTTAATTGAAAGATGAATGCATGATAGTTTATTTAAGAACTAGGTGCGAGATTCTGTTTAAAAGAATAGGGTCCTTTGCTATTTTGGGTTGAGTGATTTTCTTTTCCACGATTGTGTTTGATATCGGGGAGATAGGTCTTGAGATTCACCTTAAAGGGACGGGTCTGTCCCACTGTTTTAGTAATTTTCTTTCTCACAGTTTGTTTGATATCGGGGAAACAAGTCTTTAAGTTCCTGCTTGGAGGAATAGGGTCCTGTTCCATGTTATGGTTGATTGATTTCCTTTCTGCTTGAGAATGATTTTCTTTCATTATACGTGCAGAATCTTTTAATGAAAGTCTGCAATAGAAGGATTGTTTCTGTTGTAGCACAAGTAGACCTTAGTTTTTTCAAGGTGTGAATAGTGTGATTAATATAATTTGTGTAGTACTGTAATTTCCTGCGCTTTGGAATTGAGCATATACGGACGTGATTGTCTTTGGAATAAATAGACCTTCCGGGTTGACAATTTATGTGGCACTTGAATTGTGAAAACAATTAAAGCGACCAACACCAATATGGAGCCATTTTATTAATCATATTAGCAACAAATAGTTTAATATAATGAGGTACAAATCATACAACATGAGCCCACAAGCCTCAATGAATAAATAGCCTCAAGAATGAGGTGTTTCTACTATAAAAATGTCGAGCTACTACAACACGATCATAAAGAAAAAAACTAGAGCATATGAACATAAAATGATAAAAAAATGGGTGATATATGCCTCAAGAGATACAAAAGATAAATATCTAGGCTCCTATAACAATCTTCCAAGACAAGCCAAGACGGTTTCCAGAAAATATACAAAAGATCCAAAAGTGAGCTGCAGCATTATTGCTGAAGGTTTACTGTAGTAGAAGAAATGGAGAGACATGGCTGAAGCTGATATATAAATATGTAGCTCTTCTCCAATAGATCCTCTTGATAGAAGGTTTTCTCTTCGACTGAATAAATTACCTCCCAAATCATACACCGCACCCACCTCTGCAACTCCTCCCTAAAAGAACGCGGATTGAGACTGAAACTGCATTGTAGGGGATAAAAACACTTTGGCCTGATTAAAAATATATAAATGATGCTCAAGAGTCTTATTTTTTGGCCTCCCAATGGAAGGAAACCTTCCTCCACTGAAAACTAGCTTAGAATCAACCCAAATCAACCCTCCACTGTTGCACCCTACAACACATCACAACCCTCAACAGAAAATGCACTGTAGAAGAAAGATGGAGCTTGGCCTGAAGTCAGAATGTGTAAATGTAGTGCAAATACTTCTCCTGAGTGGGCACTCGAAGTCCCTCGAGGATGAAGGTGGGATTCCTGCTCGGGAACACCCTTGTGCTAAATAGCACTGCAGTCTCCACTAAACAGCTGAAGAGAGAAACTAGTCATACAAACAATAGACAAAATAATAATCAAAACATGCTTTCTATGGTTGCCATACCCTTTATTATATGCTTGGTGAGCTTCCTCACCTTGGGCCACACTGATTAAAGCTAATACTTCCATGCATGGAGTATCCCTCCAAAACTGTGTTATCCCTCAATGAATACCACTCCTTCCATACCAACGATGTTGATTTGGTCAAAGTTGACCCAGTCTACATGCTCGAGCCTATTTTCACACATAAGGGTGCTCAATCAAGCTACTAAGATGATCTCCATTCACATTAGGAGTGATTTTATTCCTACTAAGGAGATTTATGGGTGTGCATGCCCTCTTATTCTTCTAACTAAGAAGCAAAAACAAAATTTAATATTCCAACTAGCTTAAAGCTAATTGGGAATATTACAGTATATCAGACCGTCTGTCTGATCTAGCTCCCCTTTGAAACTGGTTATTGTTTGTCCTTATATCTTCTCTTGAATATGTTTTTTTGGGCCGTAGAAATATTATACATGCATCTAAATTTCCCTAATTGTTATGTAGTCAGGCTGACTGCTCGATTATTAGGAATTTTCTTACATTCTTCTATCATAATTCTTAAAAGGCTAAGTCATTCTGTCAGGATGGAAGCTAACACTTTGAGAAGGGACCTTGTGAGAAATCCCTTTAATCATGAATAGGGATTTTCATTGATAGCCAACCACCCCCAATTAAAACCATAAATCTGGTCATTGTGCTTCAAAGGTTGTTGTTCGGTGACAGTGAACAGTGTTAAAGAAGGCCTCGTAATAACTGAGGGAGATCCCTCTGGTTCAAGGGCCAATTTGAACCTAAAGGCTGGTTGATTTGGTTTCGTAGCTTAGTTTTTGCAGCCAAGGACTGCCTTTGGGAAATAGGTACAAAATTTGGTGTCGTTACCAGGGAGCAAAGTGACAAAGAAATTTTTCCTTGGATCACGATAACAACTAGATCTATTCCTTGTGGGTGAACAAGGAATAGGCATTTCTATTGGTTGCATTATTTTCACCTGGCGACTCCACTTTGTCAGATGGTGATTCCACTGGAATACTGATCCCACTCTTTCAAAATTTCAGGTGCCTTTACTACTATGCAATGTTCATTGATACTTGCAATGAGCAGTATATGTATCTCCCTCTCAGCCATGGTCAGAAATATAAAATGTCAACAGAGGATGCATATTTTAAAGTACACCTGTGAGTATAGTTTTCCATGGGATTTTATGTTCATATTGTGTATATTCTTCATATTTTTAGCTACTAGCAATGTGGTTTGTCAATAGATCCAGTCCGCACTTGGTTACATTGGAAAACGGATTACACCTAACTGTGCAAATTTTTCCAGTTCATTTAGATAGAGGTGTGGGGATTGAATAGATATTCAGAGTTTCATTATGCAACATATCATCGTGTTCATTTCTTATGAAAGGTGTGATAGATCAGTTTATATTTCCAGTCTTTAGAATTTTTCATCTTCATAGTTCAGTATGAAATAGTATCTGAAATTGTTACACCATTTTTTGGTCATCTAACCTATTACTATTAGATGGACCAAAGTAAACAATGTAAGACCAATTTTACCCTAAGTAAAATTTCTTTCACTATGAAAAATAACTTAGTAATCCATATTTATTATGTTGTTTATGGTCTAAATAGGAAACCCCATCAGGAAATATTGAATAAATCCACATTTGTTTGATTTTCCTTGAGGAATAATTAGTTAAACAACGGTTTAATTAATACTCCTGGTCATATTTAACCCAAAACAAAAAAATTAATTAGATAAATCATTATTTATCTTATTATTTTATACGAATAATTATTTAAACCTTATTTAAACAATATTCCTTGTTAAATTTGACTAAATCATTTATAAATAATGGAATAAATCATTATTTATTTGATTGTTACTCAACCACATCCTTAAAATAACAAATAAATCATTTATTTATTTATTATTTACAAATAAAGGGATTTGAACAAAGTCAAATATTTTTTCCCTCCAACAAATATAATAAAATATTCCATAAAAGTTTGATCTAGAATTGGTTAATAATATTTTAATTATGCACCAATCTAGACTAACTCAATATTTTGTTATAAATAGAAGGTTTTTTCCATTAACTAACAACATTTTGTTGCCTAAAGATCACTCTGGATCTATACTTTTAGTCTAACTTTGATCATCCATCATCGTCATATTTTTCTACTATTTTTTCTTGTGAGCTCCCTTTGAGTTCCATCTTTTGTCTCGGTTTTTCTACACCATCAAGAGAGAGAGATCTTAGATCTGAAGTGCTGAGGACTTACAAGAACCCATCCCATTGAGGGGGACTGGTAACATTTTTCTATGTTCTCTTCCCAGGTGTTAAAAAATACAAAAATTATTTTAAAATATTCTTGTCTTGTCTATTGGATGCATGGAGAAACTCTTGCTTTTATTTACTGCATAATGTCTTTTACTGCATAGATCTAGATTTTGTAGCATTTATCTTGGTCAAATAACTACGGGTCTAAAAAATTGGCAGTCATCTTTGATGTTAGGGCTATTTTTTATGCACAGCTAAAGTGAGCTCTTTTCGTATGCTTGCGATTAGAATTCATCCTAACAACTGGCGACTCCACAAGGGTTTACAATTATGACCTCTATCATTTTTCAGATCCCTACATGACCAACTACTTCAAACCCTAGGATTTTTCTTTAGCTTCTTGTTTTTCTTTTATTTATGTTGTTTTTAACCTATAAAACTCTAAAACATTAAAAATTCTAACTTCTGTATGTTTTCGGACCTATTGCACAGGTGACAGGCATCAACCGCAACTGAGATGAAATTTTTTTCTGAAACCTGCCCCTGAGAGTGTCGGAAGTGCAGGTCGCACTTTCTGGGCCAAAACCTACAACCTGGAGCTTCAGGGCGCAAAAAACAGGCCTAAACCTGCGACCTCTACAGAAAATAGGCCAGAAACTGCGACCTGAACTTTTTGCGGGAAAATTTCTGCGATTTTTTGGGTTTTTTTGGGCCTCTGTTCATGGTTGTCTGACCTTCATCTCCACCCGTATTGGACCTGTACTTGCTCTTTTTTACTCATCAAAGTGGGAACCTAGCCCCCTAGGGCTTCAGTACCCTCCACCTTTCTAGGAGGAGTTTTAGCTGCAACAGGTCGTCTGAAATTTCAGTGTGTTCAGCCATTTTTCAGATCAGATCCCTTACCTTCAAATCTATTTCAGATTGGTTATTTATCAATTCAAAACATCTCCTTTTAGTTTTGTTCAGGTCTTCCTTTAGGGGCCCCTCCGTTTCCCTCTAGGTTGTAGCCTTTCACCACCTCATTTACAACAATTTTCCCTCTAATTTTTTGCTATTTTGTGCACCTATTTTCAACAGATCTGACCTTTATATCTTTTTCCCTCCCGAATTTAGATCCATTGGCTATTTTGGTGTGTTCTTACTAGATTTTTTCCCACCCATAGACTAGTTGTTGAGAGGCCCACCTCTTTGGGTTTAGATTAATTCATAATTAGTTGTTTATTTTCTATTATTTCAGTTTAATTTATTGTTATCTGGAGAATTATTTACAGTTATACAACACAGTTTCTCTTTTTCTCTACAAACGTATGGGTTTAAAAATTAAAATTTACACACTTAACACACACACCCTAAGTGAAGAAGAGCCTAGTTAAAATTTCCAGGCAAAGACTTTAACATTGTAATCAATTGATCCTTCACCTATCTGCCCTTATTTCGACATTGTAATCAATTGATCCTGCACCTCCTTTCCCTTGTTGGTCTCTCTTCCCATTTTTCCGTGTTTGTGCTTTCATCATTGCACCCCCAAGGCGTTTATCTCAGAGACTTCTTGACCTTCATCCTCAGTTTCCGTTAGGAATACTTACTCCTCTGCATAGGATTCGAGTTAGTCCTCCACTGAGTCTGAATTCTGACTCCTCTTTTGGTTCATTGGGTTCCCCTTCTGGTTCCATCTCTAGTTCTCCCCCTGTCACCTTGACCATGTCTGTTTCATGACCTAACACTGGTGGTAGCCCCATCCCTAATGTTGGGAATACTACTAGTGAAACCACAACAGGAACTATCCCGGTTGCTCCCTTGCTCCCCTATATGGCAGGCCTCAGTCTTCCCAATTTTAACCAATTGATCAATGACCCTATATGCCATGACACTGGTTTTCTTGCTATGCCAACCAAGCTCCCTTCTAACATCCCCAATTTTGAAGGTCTTTCTAGAGAAGATCCTACAAACCATGTTCAATCTTTCCACATGTGGTGTTTGTCTAACTCCATTACCGATGACTCTTTCTGTCTTCGGTTGTTCCAACGTACGCTTATTGACAAAGCTTCTAAGTGGTATGTTGATCAGGTCTCCTCCTCTCATACCATCTTTGCGACTCTTGCCTAGGGTTTTCTGTCTTATTTCATGCTTCCCTTTTGCTATGACACTGGTATTGAACTTTTGACTTATTTCTGTCAATCATTTGCAACCCGCCTATCCGATCATTTCCAAGAATGGCAGAGAAGAAAAAGCTTATGCTGAGCCCCTACATTCGAATACCATGTCTACATGGACTGGTTCCTTACATCCCTTTTTCCTGCTATCGACAAAGATGTTGCATCGCATTTCCCTCAGACCAAAGAATCTTCTCTCCAGATTGTGTTAAAATATGACCTAATCTACGCCCAGTCTGGTTATGTTTATACTGTCTTACCTGATCTCCCTAGACCTAGTGGTGCCAATGCACCGGGGGCATCCCATGTCGCCGATGGTAGCGTTTGAGCCCTTTCTCATCCATACGCTCATCTTCCCATGGGTTATGGTTTCCCTCAAGGATGGGCCAGCTCCTCCAAAGTATCATGTATCTAAGATACGACATGCCTCCTCATTTTTCCCAACCTATTTACCACAATGTTACCCAACCTCCTTATTATCCATATCCGTAGCCTGGTGCTCCATCTCCTCCATCATTAGCACTCATGCCTCCCTTGCCTTCTCGACCCCTGCAATAGCATCCACCAACCCCCCAAGGGTAGGTATATGCACAGCAGGGCACGACTAATCCTCCTACTTCCAAAAAGAAGAGGAAAGGCACTCAAAATCAATCTGCCCCTGGTAAACCAAGACCTAATCCCCAAGGGAATGCACCTAACACTGCTAACCAAAAACAAGGCACTCAGCCCAAGCAGGACAAGCATGTTCGCACGAATAAGCCTTGTTCATGTTGTGGTGTCTATGGTCATCACACCCATGATTGTCCTCTTTTACCACAGATGTGTCAAATGTGGCAGACTCAAGTAGCATCGCGAGGATAGCAAACCTTCCCTTCGATTCCTCCCAATCCTACGCCTAGCCAGCCAATTGTGTTTACCAATCCTTTCCCTCAGTAAGGATTCGTGGCTACCCAACCACCTGAAGGTTAGGTGGCCACTCAACCTCCTCCATCTAGTACGTCCGATTACTATATTCTCATGATGAACTCTGACCAACCCATTACCATTGACCTCAACCTTCAGACTTGGTCCTGTTAGTACAACAAGCCTCTCGTTATGTCTATCCCTGAGCCCCCTTCCTCAGGTTCTATAGAGCCTCTTTCGACAACCAATGGTCCTTTACAAATCCCTCAGCCTAAGGTAGAGGAGGTTCATACCAAGATCCCTAAGGGACCATTACACCAAAATGCTGCTTCTGAAAAAGATGACCATTCATATATTATAGTAGATGCTTTGGCATAATCTCCTGTTGCCATCTCAACGCTGGAACTCTGCCAGTCATGCCCTTCACAATGAAAAGCTCTACTAACTTTCGTGGGTGTTGTAGATACTTTAGATGATCATTTCATCATCTTTGATTTTGACCGGTTAGAACACCCTCCTCTTCCTGCTTTTTTCACCTTCCAAATCCCCGTCAAGATCCAGAACGTGAATGTATCACGCTGTATCATTGATGAGGGGGCATCCACCAGTGTGATGTTTGCTTCATTTTGGAAGCAACTCTGGTCACCTGAGTTGGACCCCACACCTATCACCCTCTGAGCGTGGGATGGCCACTCCTCCAAGCCCATTGGCATGTTCTGCAATTGTCCTATTACTCTTGTGGGAAAGACTGTTTGCGTTGATGTAGAATTCATTGATGCCCCCTTAGATTGCAACATTCTATTGGGTCATAGCTGCACCTATGCGATTTCTATTGTATCATATGTGATTCACCACAATATTTCCTTCCCTCATAATGGAAATATAGTCACCATTGAATATTTGACATATTACAAACCAAAGTCTCAGACCTCCCCTGAGTCCATCATATCTTTGGTGCCCAATAAGAAAACCATCGACCCCTTGATAGATATCTCACGCGAAGTCTACAAAGACTCCTCTTTTCTTGGTTCATTCCTTGGTCTTCCTCCTCTTGTCCCTAATCCCAGCTCATCGAATGTTTGCATGATGAAATCGTCTTGGGCTTCCCTCAAGGAGCCTGCTTCGGCTACTCAATAACCCCGCCCTCTGTAACCTGCTCCTATCACTTCGAATCAGTCTTCTGGACCCCCTCCTCCTAGCCCTTCATCTACATCTGGTATCTATGAGCCTCTTTACCCTCTTGGCACGGTTCCTCCTGGCCTTAACCATCTCGGAGCTGTCCTGCCTGGCCATTACCCCTCTAGTCAGATATCGTTCTTAGATCCCCCTCCTGGAGTGTTCTCGATACCTGTCATGGATACCTTATCCCTTCCTAACTTGACCCTGGGGACCCTCGTCTGGTACATAGATCCCCCAGCCGCTGCCACACTTGGTCAACCCAAACCTTATCTTTCTTTGACCCCGGTTCAACTAGTCACCATGACCCCTCCCACTACTACCGTGCCTCAGCCACCTCAACAAGAACGTCCTCCTGCTGCGACAGCTTCGGGTGAAGGGGGAAAAGCCCGCAATAAGGCACCTAAAGACAAGGCTGCCCCGATAAATCTTACTCCTCCTCAGACTCCAAATCCTTGTGCTATGTGTGATGTTGTTGGTCATGCCACCCATCATTGTCATGAATTGCCTTGTCTCAAGCCCATGGTCAACGAAGCATTTCTTGAGTCTGATATCCCATAATTCCATGTTACTTTACCTGATTCAACCAGGAAACTCAATACTTTGTGAAAAAATCATCCCTATGCTTTGTGTGATTCCCATGGCCACTATACCTACCTCTGTCCTCGCCTCGAAGAGTATCGCTTCTATTTGGAAGCGATTCGCCAATTCGAGGCCAAGCGCAACGAGTCCACCGCTCCCTTATTTGTGTGTTTTTCTTCAGCAGAACGAGAGGACACATCCACTCCCATAGAAATTCCCCCTTCGGATGTCAAAATGAAAGAGTCTTCGGCCACTGTCCACTTCCTATCATCATCTATGAGGTCCACGGTGGAAGACCCCCCTAGGACTTCCCCTTCTATTTTTCCTGACCTCCCTTCAGTGATCACCTTGGGCTCAACAATGGTGGATCCTTCATCTACTTGTTTTTATGTCACCCCTTGTGACAATGCACATGTGAACCTCTCCTCTCATGATGATGAGTCAGTTAGCTTCGCTGCATCAGGTGGTATTTCTTCCACTAGTCACCCCGTCTTCTATTACGATGATGAAATTATGGAAGTATTCACCACCCCTGACTTTATCTATCCCCCCTTACATCAAACCCATGCATTCGAACCACATACACCTTGTGGCCATTACATTGACACCCAATGTTTGGGTAAGGGGGCACCCATATTTGAGAGACCAGGAGAAGAAATTCTCCACAACACTCCTAGTGTATCTGGTCATGTCGACTCTAGTATCCTTATTCTTCCCCATTTAGAAGAACCTCTAGAGTCCCATATCACTTATGATCACTCTACGGATGATACTCCTCATCAATCCTTCATCTTACATTAGCAACCCAGTCCCCTAGACATTGTTGTTAACCAACCTGTGGCTTTTCTAGGAGAGCACCAGTTCATTATCTCCAAATCCACTCTTGGGGATAGTGACACCATGTATGCCAACCTAGAAACTTTTTCCATTTTATTTATATATGCAATACCAAAAGAGATTGGTAATCCTCCATTCCCTTTCTTGAACTACATAACCATAACGAAAAAAATGGCACACCACATCATTAAAATGTTTTTAGATTTCCCTTTTTCTAAATACATTTTTTCATGACCACAACATGCTTGGGGGCACCTATGCCCCTCAACCACAAAAATCCCATATCTCAATAAAAAACAACACTAAAACCCCTTGTCTCTGACAATTCGCACTTTTCAGGTCATTTCCTGGGATAGGTCGCAGTTTTCTGCCCAATACCTGCTACCCAGGTCGCAGAACAGACCCCAAAAAGTTTGAACTGGCCTGTTCATGATCTCTAGGTACCTATTCTAAAATTTTGATCCCCTAAAATGAAATATTAGGGTTAGGCCTCTTACCTGCAACTGACGAATCTCAATTCCAACGGTCGGTTTATCCACTACGCTCACCACAAGATTTAGGGCCTTCTCTCCTCTCTACATTCACCATAGTTACACTTGCAAATGAGTGAATTTAGAGGGAAAATGCCTTATTAAAAGAGAAACCCCAGATTTTTCTTTCACCTATTGTAGCTAAACCATAGCTCAGTTTGAAAAACCATTTATATCGTTAGAAATCTCTCACTGAGCTCTCAAATGGGTATTTTTTAGTGTTTTGTGATTTGATCCTTAACCGAGACACATATTTCCAAGAAAGGTCACTTCACCACTCATCAAAATCGAATTTCTTCACTTGAAACACTTGTACTTGGGGCACCACCTTGCCTTCATACTTGTCCATGCTCATGTCGATTTTCATCGTCAGTAATCATCTTGTACTCATGCTTTTATGGTCCCCACTGGACCTTTTCTGTGTGGCAGCATCATTGACTCACCCTTGTTTAGAGCATGAGATTTGAGTCATCATCTCATCCATGGAGTCTATCTTGAGTGCCTTTTTATACAACTATATTCCTCCATCCATCATTTCTTGGTTCCTCTCTTGTGTCGCACATTATGGCCTTCAGTCTCACTGTCCCATGTCCACTTTGATGTTGGTTCAGTCGCTACCAGGTCATCCATGCCCTTCATGCTCTAACAAGGGAAGTCGTCCGTCCACTACTCAGTACCCTCCATTTCATCATCATCCCTGGTGGCAGTCTGTCAATTGCTCTACTATTATCTCTCGTGGCTTAGTTGAGGATCCCTTATTGCCTCACCTATGGTGGACCTCCTTTTGTTGACATCAACTCATTCATTCTAGAAGACAGGTCTAGAGGGTGGTGTACCTTGGTTCTAGCTTCCACTCTTGTTCTGTAATGTTCCTAAATTAGCTTCAGCTAATTGGAACATTAATTTTTCCATGTTTATTTTTTCATTTCATAAATGATGGATAAATTGTAAAGGAGGACATGTAAAACTCCTAAAAACCAAGAATAAATCAATGCTTATGTGAACAAAGACATATCTGGGATATGTAAATTATATCTTGCAGGTGTGAAAGGGTCTAAATCACAAGAGGGGATCCTATTTGACCAAGTCAAACAGCGCAGTCTAGATGCATTGAACCTCTTTGATGGATAGCGCAGTTCTAGAAGAAGCTTCTAAATGTGAAAGGGGCTAAACCAATGAAGTGGTTTAGGGTTTTTCCAAGACTCAAATATTATAAAAGAAGGAGGAGAGCAACAAGAAAAGGTTATTGAGGATATTTCAAATTTGTGGTTTCTTGAGAAACTCAAGTTCTCTTGGCTGGTTAGCCAAAGGGAAGAGGGTTTCCTATTTAGGAATCCTCTCTCCTTCCATGGAGTAGCTCTTTGGAGGAGGTTGTGTTTCATTTCTCCACTGTCTAGCATTATGGCCAATCTTCTTCTTGCATATACAGCACAATTTTGTTTAGGGATGAATTGTTTATGTGAGCTGGAGCAAGTGGAGATTAGATCTCTTCAGATCTAGGGAGTTCTAGCACCCCTTGTCACTAGGAAACTCATATATCCCATTGATAAGCTGGTTTTAGACTCATTGGGCTTCAGATCTAAATCTTGGCAACAAGCCAAACCCATTCTAGAAGAGGCAGCACAATATTTTCCCTTGAACTGCGTTATTTTCAGATCTACAGCTGTTGGGTGCTTTGCTTGCATTTTGGAGGAGAGATATCTAGTGTTGGGATTATTCCTTCATTGAGGTGATCCATATATTGGAAAACCAATATATGTTCTATTTCATAACTGATCTGATATGTAATGGTATTATTCATAATTTCTAAATCATTCTGCAAATCTGAATTTTTAGATCTCAGATCTACTCCCGGTGTTTCATGTTTTGAGCAAATCCCACAAGGGAATGTATAGATCAGATTTTCTTGTGTATGGATATGTATTAGATCTATATTTTTATGTACTAATTTTATATAGATGTGAAGAATCAATAAAATTCTGCTTCAGCTCTGAAAATTACGCTGTCACTGATATGCAGTCCTTTTACATGGTTGTAGCACCTCTTTCTTAAGGATTTCTTCTGTATTCTTTCACTTTTTTTCTGTAAAGTGTATGAGTTATGCCCGTGATGTTATTTTTCAATATTTAGACCTTCTTTCAACCATACCCTTCAGAAAATCACGCTCACATGCTTCAGTAAATTTCTACATAAATCTAGTCTTGGGAAATCAGGGTTCTCTAGCCTAGTTAGGAAAGGAGGAACTGTTTAACTTAGAAAAACTTCTTCTTCTTATTCTTTTCCTGAAATTTGACATGGGAGTCCCTAATAACCCTAGATATCATATCCAATTACTTTCCCATCTTATTTTTATGCAAATATCCTAATACACACGTTTTAGGGCCAATATCATCACTTTTCCCCACCTTTTGCCTTGTCAAACGCTGTATAACTTTGTTGTTGTGTATTTTACTGAATTTTAAGTGTTTTAAGATATGTATGAGGTATATATCTGAAGCTCCACATTGTTAATAACTCATATTATTCCCAATATGTAGTTGTTCTTGTAAAAGGTACATTATAGTGGTATCAGAGCAAGATCTTTCGCTCAGCCTATGGCTTCAAGCCAAAGTGTTGATTCCCCAAAGGAGGAATATTTAAAACTCTATAGATAGAGTCTACAGATGGCCAAGTAGCCTCTGTATCTCATCCTTTGTTCAAAGGTGACATATTCAGTAAATTCCCCTACAGCCAATCTCTGGAATAGAATTTTGATATCCTTGAAAAGGGAACTTCACAATGGTATTCCAGCAAGGAGAAAGGTTATAATGATGAAGAATATGGGTTTATTCTCATCATATTTTAGATCTAATAAGAACCTCTCCAAGGAGGTTGAACAAGAAGAAGAAATGAGAAGCAGTGAAACTCCTAGAAAGTTTCAAGAGCAGAGAGATCTTTTGATCAGATCTACAAGATCTATACATGAGCAAAATTATGAATCCTCATCTCTTGGATATGTGCACTTAGCCATATCACCTAAGATTCAAGGTTCTGTCAGTAATTTATTCATGAAGAGGAAGAAAGAAGGTGTGAGTTTTTTTGATGCCTTGCCTAGGGCAAGATCTTCTTTGAATGAAGGGAACTCTTCTCAAGAAGGAAGCATGGAGATTTCTCCTTCACTAGATGACCAAGATCTAAGGTCTCTTGTTGATGATGAGGCAATTTAAATTATTGGAGAGGAGGAGAAGATAGGAGTTCATAACGCAGTCACAGCAAAAACACCTCAAACACCTCATGAAGATGAAGTTGGAGCACTTGCTGCAAGAGAAGAAACTCTTGCACACTTGCAAGGAGTTCCACAAGATCTCACACATAGAGCTCTTGAGAAGCATGTACCATCGTTGTCAAATGATGAGATCTTGATGATAGAGGAAGGAAGAGAGGAGGAAGAGCATCTTCAGAATAAGAGCATATACCCTTCTCTATTTAAAGGGTGGGAAGACCAAGGGAGGCAAGAGAATCCATGCAGCAATGGAAGGGGAAAATATGTCCACCTACATCCACATTCTTCTCTATGCCTTGATGCCTCTTTGCAAGGAGGCATTCCACTAGGAAGTCCTCCTGATTAGAGGAAAACTAAAGTGTTCTCTCAACTATGGGAAGCATTTTCATACTTGGCTAATGAAGGAGCCTCGGGAGAAGCAATCACAGCGCAGAGGATCTTTCATGAATTCAGAAAACAGGTAAGCAATTTTCTGAATAGGACATTGTTATCTTCCATTCATTCATCTGCGTTGAGTAATGAAAGATCATAAATCTATGGTGGTATGGATATGAGGATACATGGAAAAACCATATCTTTGGGGCAGCCCATGGTCTTCTCACTTACAAAAGAGATTTATGAACATGACAAGAGGATCTTAATACTCTTGCATGCATGGGCCAAATTGAGGAAGTATTGGAGGACAAGAACTTTCCAAGGGGAAGTTGATTTCCACATGCTTCAATCTTGTCTTGAGCAAGATCAGCTGCAAGGGAGGCAGAAAAAGAAATTTTATGGGACTCCAACATGTGACCTTGGCATCAAGTATGTCAAAGAGGAGAGTCATGATATGATAGGGGCTGCATTTCAGACCTCTACAGCGCTATCATTTTTGGGAAGTCTACAATCTTATTGGGACTCCCAACTTATGATGGAATACTACAAGGACCCTTTCACATGTGAGGTTCTTGATGGGAAGGTAATGGATGGGAGGTATAAGGTAGTTGGAGGGGTCATCTACTTCCATGATAAGATTTATTTGGTTAAAGGCTCCAAGCTCAAGGAGAAACTACTAAATGCAACCTATGAGATCCTGCTTTCCAAACCCATTGTTTTCATTAGAGCATATCATATTATCTTGGATGGATTCATGTGGGAGAATTTCAAAGAGGAGGTGCACTCTCATATGAAGAAGTGCATGGACCATTTGTTAGATGAGGAGGAACATAGCTCTTGGGAATAATTATCATCTACACCTCCTTATTCATTGAGTGTGAGAGGAGGCTCATCCATGAGCAACCTTGCTGATTTTAGACAAGTGTATGACAAATATTATATTGCTGAATCTCATGATGTATACTTGTATTTTTCTAACACTCATTTACAGGGCTTTGCTCCAAGAGGGAGCACTATTTACGATGGGCTTCATGGGCCACTTGAGGCCATGAACTTTATTGATGATGATCATCCTTTAGAGGATCTTGGAGGGGAGATACACTTCCTATGGTGTGACTCCTTTACACCAATCAGAAAACACCTTCTCCAAGCATGCAAGAAGGATGGGGCAGCAAGCAAGTGTTGGAGGAAACACTTGTCATCTCATATTCTATGGTAGTTGATGGTAAAACTGTGATGGTTGCACATGAGGAGGAATCTTCCTTCTCCTTTATCCTATATGGTAGCTAGCATGATCTTAATCATGATTCCACATGCTAAAGATGCTCTTATTCTTGGGAACATGGTTGAAGGAGAGACACATTTGTGGAATGTGTCCTTGGGGAAAGGAGTTTCCCACATTCTTTGCACTACATGTTCTAAGGGGAGCATGGAAGACCATATGGCCACTATAGCACATCACTTGTCTCTTTATGATGTGGATCATATGATTGTATGTAGCACTTGGAGCATGCCTCTCATGGGAATTTGTGAGGAACTTCACTATGCATTACCATGCTGGAGGGTAATTCATTTCATTTGGATGATAGCATGGAGGTGGGAGACCTTTATTGATTGTGAAATTCCCCATCATGACCATCACTTCTATATTGATGAGGCCATGGATCAGCAAGAGGGTTTCCATATAGACCTTCCTTCACTTCATAATGAGAGCTATTTCGTTTATCTACCAAAGGCCACTTTGCACACTTGGGAGGAACCATTGGAAGATGGAAATATTGCAGAAAATTTGCAGCAATGGTGGAGACTGTTGAAGGAGAAGGTCACAAGAAGAAGGGGGGAGATTTTGCGGCACTCTTGCAGTTGCTTGAGGACAAGCAACATTTGGGAGGGGGAGACTGTAATTTTCCTAAATTAGCTTCAGCTAATTGGAACATTAATTTTGCCATGCTTATTTTTTCATTTCATAAATGATGGATAAATTGTAAAGGAGGACATGTAAAACTCCTAAAAACCAAGAATAAATCAATGCCTATGTGAACAAAGACATATCTGGGCTATTTAAATTATATCTTGCAGGTGTGAAAGGGTCTAAATCACAAGAGGGGATCCTGCTTGACCAAGTCAAACAGTGCAGTCTAGATGCATTGAACCTCTTTGAGGGACAACGTAGTTCTAGAAGGAGCTTATAAATGTGAAAGGGGCTAAACCAACGAAGTGGTTTAGGTTTTTTCCAAGACTCCAATTTTATAAAAGAAGGAGGAGAGCAATAAGCAAAGGTTGTTGAGGATATTTCAAATTTGTGGTTGCTTGAGCAACTCAAGTTCTCTTGGCTGGTTAGCCAAAGGGAAGAGGGCTTCCTGTTGAGGAATCCTCTCTCCTTCAATGGAGTAGCTCTTTGGAGGAGGTTGTGTTGCATTTCTCCACTATCCAGCATTATGGCCAAGTTTCTTCTTGCATCTACAGCACAATCCTGTTTAGGACTGAATTGTTTATGTGAGCTGGAGCAAGTGGAGATTAGATCTCTTCAGATCTAGGGAGTTCTAGCACCCGTTGTCACTGGGAAACTCATCTATCCCATTGATAAGCTGGTTTTAGACTCATTGGGCTTTATATATACATCGTTGCAATAGGTGAAACCCATTACAAAAGAGGTAGCATAGTATTTTCCCTTGAACTGCGTTATTTGCAGATCTACAGCTGCTGGGTGCTTTGCTTGCATTTTGGAGGAGAGATCTCTGGTGTTGGGATTCTTCCTTCACTGAGGTGATCCATAGATTGGAAAACTGATCTATGTTCTATTTCAGATCTGATCTGTTATGTACTAGTATTATTCGAAATTTCTGAATCATTCTGCAGATCTGAAGTTTTAGATCTCAGATCTACTCCCGGTGTTTCATGTTTTGAGCAAATCCCTAAGGGGAATGTATAGATCAGATTTTCTTGTGCATGGATCTGTATTAGATCTATATTTTTATGTACTAATCTAATATAGATCTGAAGAATCAATAAAATTCTGCTTCAGCCCTGAAAATTACGCTGTCACTGATATGCATTCTTTTTACATGGTTGTAGCACCTCTTTCTTAAGGATTTCTTTTGTATTCTTTCACTTTTCTTCTATAAAGTGTATGAGTTATGACCCTGATGTTATTTTTCAATATTCAGACCTTATTTCAGTCATACCCTTCAGAAAATTAGGCTCACATGCTTCAGTAAATTTCTGCATAAATCTAGTCTTGGGAAATCAGGGTTTTCTAGCCTAGTTAGGAAAGGAGGAACTGTTTAACTTAGAATTTTTTTTTTTTTTGGCTAAAATATGACATGGGATTACCTCATAAGCCTAGATATCATATCCAACCACTTTCCCATCTTATTATTATGCAAATATCCTAATACACACGTTTTAGGGCCAAAATAATCTCTTTTACCCACTTTTTTCCTTGTAAAACACTGTTTAACTTTGCTGCTGTGTATTTTACTAAAGTTTAAGTGTTTCCGGATCTGTATGAGGTATATAGAAAAATATCCACATTGGTAATAACTCATATTATTCCCAATCTGTAGTTGTTCCTGTAAAAGGGACATTACATGTTCGGTGCCTCAGATCAAGAAAAGGGACTCCTTATTGCCCTTTGACTTGATTTTTTCTCATCTCCAGCCTCTTATGGCATGATAGAGATCCATATAATTGATGGTTCAGTCATGCAGCAGACCAGACCGGTGATCACTAGATGTGTGTGAGATGTTTCAAACCTCATGAGGGGGTGGCCCTTCAAGTAGCCCCCCACATGCCCGGATGACCTCTTCATTACAACCTTTGACGTAGCTCCATATATTTTATGGTGTCGGCTTTAGCCACTTGCAGCACCTTTTATTTTGCATGTATCATTCAGATTTTTAGAGCCCTTTCCTATTTACAAGGCCTCTTTAGTTGTACTTATATCTCATGTACTCATATATTATTGTATAAGTCCTGGTTGTTATCCCAAGAACAATATGTATGTGGGATCCATTATCATGTTTTTATCTGGCTCATGTTCATGCCATCATGTACTATATAGTTCAGTCCCTTGTTTACTGGATGCATTATTCTTTGTACTTTATCTCGGCGCGCATAGGTATGCCTCCCTCGCCGCCTATAGCACAGGTAATCACTCATAAAAGAGACTTGTTGCACCTGTAAGTCTCACCTCCTCAAGGTCTAGTACTCTAGTGCTTTGGTCTACCTTATACTTCTATCTCTCTGACTTCCCCTTCGGTGTCTAGTGATTGAGTTCTTACAACGTACTTCAGTCATACAATTAGGTCCTAACACTCTCACACTAGGGGGAAATCTGTTACACCATTTTTCGGTCATCTAACCTGTTACTATTAGTTGGACCAAAGTACACCATGTAAGACCAATTTTACCCTAAGTAAAATTTCTTTCACTATGAAAAAAACTTAGTAATTCATATTTATTAAGTTGTTTATGGTCTAAACAGGAACCCCCATGAAGAAATATTCAATAAATCCACATTTGTTTGATCTTCCTCAATGAATAATTAGTTAAATAGTAGTTTAATTAATATTCCTAGACATATTTAACCCAAAACAAGAAACTTAATTAGATAAATCATTATTTATCTTATTATTTTCTAGGAATAATTATTTAAACCTTATTTAAATAATATTCCTTGTTAAATTTGACTAAATCATTTATAAATAATGGAATAAATCATTATTTATTTGATTATTACTCAACCACATCCTTAAAATAATAAATAAATCATTTATTTATTTATTATTTTCAAATAAAGTGACTTGACCAAAGTCAAATTCTTTTTCCCTCCAACAGGTATAATAAAATATTCCATAAAAGTTGGATCTACATTTGGTTAATAATATTTTAATTGTGCACCAATATTTAGACTAACTCAATATTTTGTTATAAATAGAAGGGTTTTTCCATTGACTCACTACCTTTTGTTGCCTAAAGATCACTCTGGATCTATACTTTTGGTTTGACTATGATCCTCCATCATTGTCTATTTTGCTACTATTTTTTCTTGTGAGCTCCCTTTGAGTTCCATTTTTTGTCTGGGTTTTTCTACACCATCAAGAGAGAGAGATCTTAGATCTGAAGTATTGAGGACTTACAAGAACCCATCCCATTGAGGGGGACTGGTAACATATTTCTATGTTCCCTTCCTAGGTGTCAAAAAATACAAAAATTATTTAAAAATATTCTTGTCTTATCTATTGAATGCACGGAGTGACTCTTGCTTTTATTTGCTGCTTAATGTCTTTTAATGCATAGATCTAGATTGTGTAGCATTTATCTTGGTCAACTAACTGCAAATCTAAAGAAATTGGTATCCATCTTTGATGTTAGGGCTATTTTTTATGCAGAACTAATGTGAGCTCATTTCGTATGCTTGCGATTAGAATTCATCCTGACAGAAATAGTGCAGGCATATGGTTGCATTTTACAACTGCAGGTTTTAGTGTGCAGTAGCAAGGTACCAAATGACATGATTGATCCATGAGAATTGCTTATATGACAGTAGATGAATGGTTTATGTTCAGTTTTACGGTATGACTCCATTTCCAACACTTAAGGCATGGCATCTGGTTTACTTGTTCTCTCCATCCCACAGGGGGAAGCAATCCCCATTGTAGCCGTTGATGTAACATATTCTAGTACACTGAAAATTACAAATTTTTTAGCAAGAAATTGTTAATTCCTCATTGGATAAATTCTCAAACATACATTTATTCATTGTTTCAAAAGACTTATTATTTTTTTTTATAATAATAATTTTAATTTTAAAATAATTACATTTTTATAAAAATATCACAGCATATTTTTATGGAAATATTTATTTAAAGTTAAAATTTATGTTATATTAAATTATTAAGACCAAGTATAAATTGTAAAAATCAAATCCAAAAATCCTATGGCCCACTCAGCCTTAAACTTCCCTATTTTCCCACGCTCGAGGTATGGGCACAAAATTATCTATTGTTAAAAATGTATTATGGAAGCCAAGTGGGTGAAATAAGATTCAAGAGGTAAAATAATTTTACAAAATCAAATTCATGGATGAAATGAATTTATCAAAGAAAATATAAAAATGAAAATTCATACATTATGAATTTATTTAAAGATGGATGGATGAGAAAATATGAGATTGAGGTGAATGAATTTCATGGAAGCTAAAGGTTTACAGGGACAGGACATGGGTTTACAAAACCACACATGGTTTTATTTACAAAATGACACATGGTTTTATAAATCTGTAAATAAATTTTACAAAAAGGAAATTATAGTGTGAAAGTAAATGAAGTAAAAATTAGTTTCTACAAGGAAGGAGGGAAGGAGAAATAGGACATGGGTTTACAAAACCACACATAGTTTTGTAAATCCATAAGAAGTGAAAACAATCAAGGGTTTTGGAAAGACAAGAGAAAGAAAAAAAAGACATAATTGGACGAGTTTATCCATAAATTTATTATTTGAGGAGATATTTATAATTTATTTAGTAAATTCATGAAAATATAAATTTATTCACGGAATATTTGAAGGAATTTAACACATTGGTGAAAGATATTTTATGATATTAGTGAATCATTATTAAAGAATGACATAAAATCATTCCAAACATATCTTCAACAACAAACCCCAAATTTAAGATGCGGAAATGTCAATTAAAGGGAAAATGGCAGAAACAACAGCTCTATATTTTAAAGGCATAGAGATATTAGCATTCATAACAGCAAAATACCAACAAATTGAGGATCATTCTACATATTTTCAGCAATCATACAACAAATTTCTAGATTCTAAGACATAAAACTTGCTACGGTTCCATATTTCCTGCAACTAATAAAGAAATATTATATATTTTTAGTATATTGTTCAGAATTTCATTCCAGGATTATTGTAACAGATTAGGGGAGATTTAGTCTATATATTGTTTTATTTGTAATATGAGTGGTGTGGGCTTTTGATGCCAAGACTCTATACTTTGTAATAGCTTTTATTATTGGATTTCTAATGAAAGCCTTCTGGCTCCAGTTTATGATAGAATTTGTATTTCTTGTATGTCAGTATTTTCATATTCTGTTTCTTCACATGTTTAGAGTTGCATATAAGAGTTGGGTAAAAATAGATTGGATTTCAATCTCTCTAAAATTCCCTACATATTTATAATTGTTTAAAGATATAAGTATATGAGACTACCTATCTGATTTGCCTCCTCTTTGAAACTGGTTATTTTTTGTCCTTACATCTTCTCTTGAATATGTTTTGTTGGGTGGTAGAAATCTTCTACACGCATCTAAATTTCCCTAATTGTTAAGTAGTCAAGCTGACTGCTCAATTATTAGGAATCTTATTACATTCTTCTATCATAATTATTAAAAGGCTAAGTCATTATGTCATGCTAGAAGCTAACACTTTCAGAAGGGACCCTATAAGAGAGGCCTTTAATCATGAATAGGGATTTTCATTGATAGCCAACCACCCCCAATTAAAACCATAAATCTGGGCATTTTTCTTCAAAGGTTATTGTTCGGTGACAATGAACAACGTTAAACAAGGCCTCGTAAAAATTAAGGGAGTCCCCTCTAGTTCAAGGGCCAGGTTGAACCTAAAGGCTGGTTGAGTTGTTTTACTGACATAGTTTTTACAGCCAAGGACTGCCTACAGGAAATAGGTACGTAGAATATGCACTTCTTTAGGTTGAGATAAATTTGTTTTTTTCTACAGGTATCCAACCTCATGTGCAGGTTCGACACATGCTTCTTTACCAATCCGAATACTGTCCAATAATTAAAATATACCTCCATAAAATTATGGATGAAATATTTGAAAGCTGCCACAACTACGCGAGAGAAAATGGCAGGGGCATTCTTCAGTCCAAATGACATGACAGTGTACTAGAAGGAGCCCCATTCTGTTGCGAAGGTTGTCTTGTTGTGATCCTCAGGTGCAATTTTGATCTGATGATACCCTGAAAACCCATCAGTGAATGAGTATGCTTCTTGACCTCCCAAATTATCCAGGATTTCATTAGAGAATGACGTAAGGAAGGGATCATGCACACAGGCATAATTCATCTTGTGCAAGTCTATGCAGAACCTTATCTCCCCTTTGGTTTTCTTTTCTTGGACTACCATTGGGATTACCCAATCAAACTCTCTACAGGCTCAATGATACCTACGACCACCATCTTATCGATCTCCTCCTTGACTTTCTTCTTATACTTGGGGTTCATCCGATAGGTTCACTGCTTGACAGGACGTGCATTCAGCTTCAAGGTGATATTCATGACACCCAGATATCCTATGATTCCCTTCAGCTTAGATAACTTAGTAGGGAATAGGTCCTGATATTCATTCCGCAACTCTTCAATCTTTTCAACAGCATCATCATCCCAGTAATCCCCAATTTTTGTCAACTTGAGTTTCTCCTCTATCCCAATATTGACTTCCTTTAACTATAATGGTTTGGTAACATCTAATGTCTGTAATAGGGGTCTTGCAACTTCCCACTCTCCTTCTGACTCTGGGATGGTGATATTCCTGGGATCCTCGTCACGGTCCTCTACCAACAAATTTCGACAGTTGACAATATCTTGCATCTGCACATCCCATGCTCGCGTAGCACATTCTTTCCGTGGAAAAGACTCATCAATGACAAGAGCATATATATCTTGCAGGGCTTCATCCAATTTTTCAATTCCTCAAACTAACCTTAATGTCATCATGAAATCCTCTATCATTGTACCCCAGTGGCGAGTGCATTGGTGTAGCTACGCATATAAATACTAGGTAGTGGGGATCAGTCCTAAGGCATGAATAAATATATGGACCCACTCATTCCAGGTCCTTTCATTCCATACCTCCATCCACATAGCCATGTGCTTGCATAGGTCCCCATGGCCAGAAAAGAGCTTCATGGGTGGGTTGACTAGAGGTTCAAATAGCGGGATCATCATTTTTCAGCATTCCTCCCAGTCCTAAAAGGCCCCCTTGTGGGTTTCACACCACTTCGCAGGGGTCGCGCGCATAACCAATTCATGTGCCCAGAATCTCCATTCCTCAGGGACATTTGTTTCTAATGCTTTAATAAATTCCTAAACACTACCAGAGCCATCAAAGTAAGATATTTCTCTTACCTCTGGGGAAATTCACTAGAAGCTCTTCATGATCTTGAGGTAGCGCAACATAGACACGTCATGCAATCGGTTCTACCAATTTTCTATCTCGCCATCTGAATCTAAGAGACATGAGTTGTCTTTCTCCCAACAAAACATGCCATCAAATGTAGGGTTGAGCCAATCATCATCACGCGTAGTCAGTTTGTAAATATGTTCAATATCCTCCTCATCACGCACCAACTTTGTATCACATTCACCTTCCGCTGGATCCAAATGGACTATTACCCGCGTACCATCATCCTCAAATACCATGCTCCTCATTTTTGGGTTGATGATACCTCCCATGTAAATAGCCCAATCTAGTCCTAAGAGCATAGTGCAAGGGTCTGCATCATCCACAATTAGGATTACCTCGAAATATGCATAGACTTTAACTCCCGCAATGTCTACCACAACCTTTGGTAGCCTGACCAATGGAATGATCTTCTGCTGGTTAGCTAAATGTAATTGAATGGTGGACCACTCTAGTTTGGGTTCTCCCATCCTTTGCCAGGTTTCTTTGGATTGTACATTGGTATCAGATCCCAGATCCAGGATGACTTGATCCATTTCATACTCAGTCATTCGCATCTCCAAACCAGCCTTATTCTCGTTCTTATAAATATTATTCACAGCCTTAACCTCCATTTGCGGGCTTCGTTTTTTGTGTAGCTATCTATAAATACCTGGAGATTCTCCACCACCTTTTGGTTGCACAGTAATTTTGCACAGGCTTGGAGGAATGGTTTGACTGCTTTGTCTGCTTTTGGATCCGCAGAATTTCTCGAGGTGGATTCTTTGTCCTTAGCAAAATCCTTCCTGGCTTCGATGAAAGTCTCTTTCTCTTCTACAAGTCTAGGCTTTCATTTTTGTCAGATGTTGTTGATCAGGTAAATCCCCTCTAGGGACAGACGCAATCCCTCTAGTACTAGAGTGGGTCTAGCAACAAGGGAAAAAGATGGACTTTCAGACTCCTAGCTTATAAATGAAAATAAGTTAGGATAGATGACCTATCTTTGTCCAACACTTTAGTTGTAGTTTGCAGCTGTGATCCTTTGATCTTGTCTTCACACATCGTGGTCCTTTAGTTATAATGTCTGTGTACCTGAACAAGGGTCAAGTGAATGATGAAACCATACGAAAACATACTTTCATTTACAATTATTCGATTAGTCAAGGAGATTCAAACATTTTTCATATTATCGAACACAAAATTGGAACCAAAAAAATAGTCATTTGTTAATGACAGAGAAAATAAGTTTACAACCTTAATGCCTTGACATTTCAGCCTCCTTCAACGGGTTCAGTCAAGCACATGTCAAGCATTCATCAGGGATCAAACTTGGTGAGGCAATGGGCCTAAACTCTCTCTTAAGAACGGATTCCTGTCTGCCTTATTCTTCACACCAGCTATAGTAAGGACTGTTCAGCTAGCTGAAACCATGTGAAAAGGAAGTATTTATAGGAGAGGATGAGGTGGTTTGGGATCCCTCATAAGGTGGAAGAGAGGTCCTATCCCTTTGGGGAGTTACAAAATTGTAGGAAACAAGAAGCCAAAGGGAGGACTTCGACATTATTCAGTCGAACAAACCATGATGACTCCTCTCATGAAGTCGTTAGGCATGCAAAATTCATTTCTATTTTAAAAAACTTTCCAAAAATAGCTCGGCACGGGTGCCCTACTGAGACAGAGTGCCAATGGGCATTGGGCCCAGTGTTAATTTCTCTATGGGCACGAGGCCATAACTGCCTACCAACGCCGACACAAAATCATATGTTTTTAAGAGCCTTCTTGAAGAATGATCAATAGAGGAAATGTTCTTGACATGCCAAGGGTTGTAATGACACTTTTAACAAGGTATTACAATACACAAAAGTAACTGAAATGGTCCTCCAGTGTTTGAGATGGGGATTGCAGGGACGGTGAAAAAATGATGTGTAATAGATGCCCCCTAAAGGATGAGGTCCGAGAGAGAGGGAGGGGTGAAATGCTTTATGAGAACATGCCCAAACCAAACATCGTCGTCGGAAGACCTGTAAGAAAAAGTACAATTAATATCTCTGACACATGAATATGTGGCATGGGCGTAGCCATCCATAATAGAGTAGATATAAAAATAAGATTTGAGGTATGGACGCAACCATCTAGTAAGGAGGATCATAAAAATAGACTCAGGTATGGTCGCAACCATCCAGTTAGAAGACTCATGCATATAGTCATGATAAACCAAATCGTCTCACAGCCTAGATTTTATGAGACAAAACCTAGGGTCTTGCACTCCATCTTGACCCAAACAATTACAAATTCAAGCATGTGAATGAGTGAACTAAAGTCAAACATGCAATAAATTTTCCTGATTACCAGAAAATGATGAAATTTGTTAACAAGCATGAGAGAAACCACCAATAATGACAATGGTTCTCAAGGTACAACTAGTACAATTCACGGAATTTGAACAGTGAGATGGAATCGAACACCTGCAAAATTACTTGATCGAAGGCCAATGATGAGAACATGTCGTCAAATGCAAAGAACAAGCCATTGAGGCACACAAGCTCTAAGGTACTGGAAGGGAGTCTCTAGATCAACTTCCTGGATAATGAGATGAAGTTGACAGGAAGTGATCTGGTTGAAGGAGGGTCATAATGTTTCCCACATCATCGACACAAGACAGAGGAATAAGATGATAGTGAATCAGGACCAAACAAAGGATCAAAGGTTGAAAATTGCAGAAGGAAACTTCTCTTGAACATATTGGTGACACGACTCCGGAATTTGGCAGTATTTGACATCAGGGGATATGAGGTCATGATGACATGGAAAAGAGTAGACAACAGTTCAAAACAGATAACCCAAACCCATGGAGTAAAAAATGATGAAATGGGATGTCCCCAAAATGACATGAATTGCAGACAAGTGTCATGTTCAAAAGCAACATAATGCCGACATGACTGAGAACTGGTTCTATTTTCCACCACCATTTATGGTGAGTACCCCAATTATTTTTGGAAACAATCTTGAAGGGGATAGCATATGATTTTCATATAATTTTTTTCTTTAAACAAATCCATCCTAGTAAATTTTAGGAGCCCTAGGAAGGAGGAACTCAGTTACATCATGGTGACGATTTCCGATGTCATGTAAGTTTTAATGAGTCTGACAAAGGAATAACTCACTTTCTTTTCATGTTTAGAGAGTTTGAAAATAAGGAGAAAATAAAACTCTATAAATTCCCTTTCTGTAGGTAGTCTCATAGATCCGAAAAGGTAGAAAACCATATCTGAGAGAACCTCTTAGTCGCGATAGGCTAAGGTATTCCTTTTTTGTAAATAATCTGTCCCAGCCCGAAAAAGGGGTAAATGTATACTTGGCATATGCCATTTCACAGCCTTTAATGAGTTCAAAATGATAAAAGTCTTGTAAATCTTTTCAATTTTCGAGAGTCAGAAAAGAGCTGGAAGATGACTCTAGGGCATGAATTTTTCATTTTTTTACTGAGTCTGAAAAAGTAGTAAAATACAACTCACCACTTCATTGCCATCATGATGAGGACCTGTTGTTGCAAAAGAAACACATGTAAAACCCATTTTTCAAGATAAAATATTAAAACAACCGAAAAATATACTCAAAACCTAATTAGGGTTTCGAAAAGTCTATAAAATGACCAAAGTGGTAAAAATAATTTACTTTTCACTTTTTACCTCTTATGAAAATTTTTACCATTTTCCATTGCAATCCATGGGAGTTGGCAGTGGACAATTCAGTAGTCCAATAGCGAATTCATTTTCTTTAGGTAAGAGCTCTTATCCATGCCTGCATTTCAAATCCAATTTTGCTACCTGCATTTCAATTTTTCATGCTTTTTGGGGGAATTTTTTTCAAGGTTGGGTGTGGCGGTTAGTGCGGGTTTCGGGCATGGATTCGCACCAACCCACCTTGAATTTAAACGAGGATGTGCCAATTGGCGCGACTATTTTTAAAACAGTCGTGCCAATCGCTGCAACCTATTTAGCTTCAAAATTATACTAAATGGCCCATTTTAATGAACTCAATAGTTAATATTTTGACTAATGATAGCCCCACTGATGATTTTGCAGGAATTTGAAAGAAAAAATGGTGATCGCATGGAAGGAAAGAGAACATGGAGAGGAATATGAGCAAGCCATGAGAAATTTTATATGCATGGATGTTCTAAGGGACTACGGGCTTTTGAAATTCTTCATGGCACCATGTCTTTGAGCTCAGCCAGAGCTATTACAATATCTGACCAGTGTATGGGACATTGATCGGGAAAAATTTGTGATTCACGATGAGGAGTTAGAGATTGAAGTCTCTGACATATACTTTATTGTTGGATTATCATGGAGGGGAGCAGTACCAATCCTGACAGATACCCGGCCTACGATGGAAAACATGAGCATGGTCATAGACAGGGTTTGCTGAGGGGAAAGGAAAGGATCAAAGAGCAAGAAAGTGGATATTCAAACCATTCCCAATTTGGAACTAAAAGTAGTACTGCACACCATTACTCAAGCTATTGGATCTCAAGCTCCACATGAAGCCACAAAAACACAGCTACTACTTTTCGTAGATTGTATGGTCCTAACCATTTACAACTGGGCAGAGAATGTAACAATCAATTTGAAATGCCAACTAACAAAATGCAAGAATGACAAGTTGAAACAATTTAGCTATGGGTCCATCTTGGAACCGTTCATCCTAGAATGGTTGCCAATATTTCAATGTCAGGAGGTAATAGTCCCTGCACCACCAGCTCGAGAGTCATGGATGGTCCATTGGGCAACTTCGATGCCTAGAGTAGGAGGCAGTCAACAGATGTCGTCGAGACCGGAATTATTTGAATGGCTCTGCCGACAAATTATTTTCGTGGAGGATTGGCCCTACACTAGCACGAACTTCGTCGGTGATGCAGATCTCCCACTCCTAGAAGGAGATGATTGGGATGAAGCATTGGGTAAGACTCATTTTTTTATTGCGATGAGTATTATGATTTTTTTTTATATGCATTCGGATTTTTATCCATGTATTTGCAAATGTCAGCCCTAAGAGACCTATAGGAATGTCCCCTATAACATAGAGAGTTCTGCGCGATTTTGAGGCAACCCCTCATGGTGAGGGAAGCAAGAAGGAGGAAATCGTATGCAACCTGGAGACACTCACCAGTATAATATCGGACTACGCAATATTTTACGATGTTCCTCGCACATACCAGAGGCACACTCCAGGGGTGTCTAACCATGTCCACCGCTTATTGAGGTGGCTTGTGCATGCAATAACATGCTACCATGAGCATCATGTTGATTAGACATCTAGGATTTTATTTCTGCATATTTTTTGAGAGACATGGTGTCTTAGGATGTAACTAAAACATATATTTTTTTTTAACTTATGATGTACGTAGATGAAAACACTCTATATATGTGTGTGTGTGTGTGTGTGTGTGTGTGTCCCTATTTTCCTATATGAATCTTATTATGTGAAGATGATTTTTTTTTTAAATTGTGCAAATGTCTATCTAATACAATATTGGCTACTTCATCAGTTAGCGCTTTCATTTGTCTAGGAATATGCTAATATGTGATGTAATCAAAATTCCTTTCTAATAAACGAACACGCAAATACATCCTTAGGATTTTAGGATTTCTAACATAATAATGCCCATTAAGCTGAAGAACAACAAGCTGGGAGTCTAGGTTAACAATTAATGTACGAATGTCGAGAGCAATGGCCTCGGTTAAGAGTTCAATGACGACACTATATTCCCGAAATTATTTGTGGTTTTTCCTAGACAAATACCTTGAAGGTCTATTAACTCACCATTAGGATTATAAATCACCCAGGCTGCGGAATATAGATTCTGGGTACTATGGGAGGCACCGTCTGCAAAGACAACATAAGGAGTGATAGGCACAGTAAGAAACAAAATAATAAGCAGGAAAAACTAATGGAAAAGCACACCAAGCCACAAAATGTACAAAAATGAAAAACACACCTATGTACAAAAGAACACGCATGAGAAACTCATGCATAGTATTTTTTGAGATACAACCCATTTCTGGGCTGATCCAAAGGATAAGCTTCATAGTCAATTATCTCATAAGCCCCGTTCTACAAAACATGCTTAACGATATAGGGCCCATGCCATATGAGTTCGAATTTGCTTGCCCCCAGCTTATTATGAGCTTGGTCATACAATAGGATGAGATCTCCTTCTACAAAGGAGTTAGGGGAAACCAAATTATCAAAATGAGATTTGACCCGCTTTTTCTGTGCTTCTATGACAAGAGTAGCAAAGCGGAAAGTTTCATCAAGCCTCTCTAAATATGGAAGAAACTCTTATTCTGGCGAAGTATTAGGCAGCAATTCAACAGCTATCTTGAGAGAAGGGATATCGCACTCAATTGGAGGGTTAGATTCCAGATCATAAACAAGCTGGAATGGAGTGAATCTAGTTGCATCCTTCATTGCGGTTTAGTAATCCCAAAGAGCTAAAAAAAATGAGATGTCAGTTGGGCTTGTGTATCCCAATCATACACTTAAGCATAGTGGCTAGAACCTTGTTCATGGCATCAACCTGGCAATTGGCCTTAGGGTAGTATGATGTTGAGTTGTTGTGACGTAGACCCCACTTAGAAGTGAACTCAGCCATCATGTAATGATGAAAATGAGAACCATGATCGGTGACAATGGCTTGAGGGACGCCAAAACTTGTAATGACATGATTGAACATAAATTGTGTCGTTGTCTTACCATCAATTGTGAGTGTAGGCATTGCTTCGGCCCATTTAGTGAAGTAGTCAATGACTATGATAATATAAGCATGCCTCCTAGCTGAGTGAGGGTTTCACATCATAAAATTGATGTCCCACTTCGCAAAGGGACCAATGGTAATGATAGGATGGAGGTGTGTGGGTGGCATGTGAATCTTGCGCTAGTAAATATGGAAATCATGACACTTTCGGATAGCAACAATGAAGTCTTTAAAGATGGTAAGCCAAAAATATCTAGCACGGAGAATATTTTGTGTAGTAGCATATCCAGACATGTGACTTCCATAGGCACCAAAGTGGCAATCATTGAGGAATTTTTCAGCCTCCTCGAGAGTTAAACATCGGTAGAGAACATAATCAGATCTGATGCAGTAGAGAGTATCTCCGACTATGCGATAATGCTACGAATGATGGCGGATGTGTCGACTAGCATCCTTCATCAAATCAGATTGGAAGGTAGAATTATGAAGATATATGATGATTTCACCGTACCAAGGATCGAGGGTGCTAATGAGAAAAATGGTTTCTTCCGGAATGCATTCCCTTGAACCAGATGGAGCAGAATCAGAAGGGAGAGAGCAAATCAAATTGGAAAAAACCAATGATTTCTTCAATTTGGCAGTAGTGAACTCCAAATCGAATTCTTGGAGGACAACAATCCTCTTTGAGTATTTTCCCCCCAGCAATTGATGAGTCAATATGTAGGTCATGGGGTTGCAATCAGAAATCATGGTTACTATGTGGTATAATATAATGGAAAAAAATTTGGATGGCTTGAACATCAACCAACGCCAATTTCTCAACATGTGTGTAACGTGTTTCAGTATCGATAATACTGTGGCTCAAATAATAAATGACATGCTCGTCACCATCATCATTGTCTTGCACCAAAACTTGGAAATAGTGCTAAATGCGACAGCCAAATAGAGGGAGTAGTCGCGATGATAATTCGGAGGACACAAGAGAGGAGCATTGCTAAGAAATGTCTTCAGTGCCTCGAAGGATTTTTTGGCGATATCATCCCAGAGGAACGAGATGCCTTGCTTAAGTAATCATGTGAAGCCTTTGGCTACTTTGACATGGTTCAGTATAAAACGGTGCAGGAAATTAGCTTTCCCTTGCAGAATCTGCAGCTGATGTAAAGAGGAAGGGGAGGGGATATTAACAATAGCTTTGACCTAGAGGGGATGGAGATGAATTCCGTCTTTAGAGATGCTAAACCCTAAGAGTCTACCGGAATCAACGCAGAAGATGCACTTATGTGGATTGAGCCGAATGTTATAGCATCTACAATGAAGAAATATTTAACGGAGATGATATGTGTGGTCCATATGCTTAGCAAAATGAGTTGGAAGGTCATCCACGTAAGGTTGAATAATGTGCTTGATATCATGGAAAGAGGACGACATTTCTCTTTTAAATGTAGCCCCAACATTCTTAAGACCAAAAGGGAGATTCTTATAGGTGAAGGTACCCCAATGACAGATAAAGGTGGTCTTGTGTTGATCGGCCAGAATAATATTGATCTGGTTGTACCTAGAAAACCCGTCCATAAGGGAAAAGATCTCACTCCCAACACATTCGTCAATGATCTGGTCAATAAAAAGAATAAGATAATTATCCTTAGGGCAAGCACGGTCGATATCCTGGTAATCTACACAAACACGAATAGTACCCTACTTTTTATCCACATGAAAAATATTAGAAATCCATTATGTCAAGGGAATCGGATAAATGAAGCCAACTTTAAGAAGTTTTTCAACTCCTCCCTTGATGGTGGATGCCTTTCTAGGGTGCACGAGATGAAGACAATGGAAAATAGGCTTCACGCCAAGATAAGTAGGAATCTCATGCACAACTATACTCAGGTTGATGCCGGTAATTTCTTCATAAGACCAATAAAAAAAGTCTCGAAACTTGTATAGACCACGATCTCATCAGGAAAACACGTCACCCCAATGTGGATGTTCTCTACAACCCCCTTTTTGACGGAGATGTTGATAGGAATTTTTTGCATAATGTTTCCTAGGTTACCTTCTGTAAAGACTTCATGTGTCAGGATGTGTGTTTGAAGCGGATGGGAAGGAGCTTGGGAAGAGAAATTCTCAAGACAAGTAGATAAAGCCCCAAGGCCAAGCATAAAAGATAAATGATGATGACTATCATCCCAGGTAGGATCCTCCAGAGACATAGTTTCCACGATGGCCTCATCAGTGGGAAATATCTAACTTAAGGGATCGGGCGAATCCGAAGTGTTGAGCCAAGGGGATTGAGAATATGTTTCAAGAGACACACTCAGAGGAGTATGATCATCGAGAGGAGGAGACGAAGCCAAAATAGGTTCACAATAATCAATTTCTATTGGTTTGAATGACATCGCATCACCAAATGAATCAATCTACTCAGGCCAAGGGATGATCCATGGATTAGAAGACGTAGAGATCATATTGACCTGAGCAGTGTTGAGTGGAGGAAGAGAAAAAATACCCATGAGGGCAAGAACTTTGAAAAGACCCTGTCCTATGCTCCCATAAGGCATAGGAATACAATCTACATATGGAAAATTTCTCTCGGAAGACGTGGAAGTGAAAAAGGACAACTAATCGACAATGATGATCTTTCCTTCATGAAGAAATCAAAGAACACGAAAGAGAGTGGACGGGAAACACAACATGGTGTGAGTCAAAATATGACTGAGGAGAAGATTGTAGTTAAACTTGGCGTCAATTACTTAAACCTCAACCTTAACCGTAGCCATTCGAACGTAATAGGTAAACTAGCGAGAACACCAAGAGGGTGAGATTCCCTTCCATCAAAGGCCTCTAAAGCGTTTGGAGATTGATAGAGGGCTCAAGAACTAGCAGAAGACATGATACACGTAGACTCTCCCTCATCCACGATCGCTCGGTGGATATTCTTTCCATTAATCCCAAGTTGAATGATTAGTGCAAGCCGGTGAGGGAGACATGGGACAAAATTTTCAAAATCGAAAGTGATAAGGCTGGAATCAGCAGGGTCAACCCCTCTAATGCCGGATAAAAAATCCTTCCGTTGTGCTGGACCACTTTGAAGTAATGCCAATGCAGGTATAGCAAATGGCGCCTGAGCCAAATCCTCAACAATATTGTAATGCTAAGCGACACAAAAATTTGGGTTGTAGGAAGACTTTCGGAGTACACCTTTAGAAGGTGGCCGCACAATGGGCTCAGTACTGGGCCTTTCAATATGAAGAGGGCCAGAAGTAGGTGGGGGAGGAGGACCATCATCGATTTCCTTCCCTACTTCCTGACGCAGTTTGGTATAATCCTTGATCGAGTGGAAATAGAGATGGGTGCATGAAGATTCATAAGGAAAACCTGAGAGCCAAATGGGGCAGACGACTGAGGTTGCTCCACCATCGGCATTTGCTGTGATGGGAATGGTTCTTTAAGAATAGTCAGAGTGCCTTAAGTGCCCTTGAGCAATCGAATCACCTTATCCCATCATGGATAGTCCTTGGTGTAATGCTCTTCATCACAAATTAGACAAGGGTACTTCGGTTTGTGTTTGGAGCTGTTAGTCATCAGTATTTTTTGCTTGTTGTGATGACTATATGCCTTGCCTAGGTTTTCTAGAAACCAATTTCAAACAGTCAATTTTTCCTCTAGAAAACCCCTCAGAGAATTTTTTATCTTTTTCCTCTCTTACAGACTGCGTTAGAGGTGGTCATCAAGTTTCAGTCTTGATAAAACTCCCTTGTCCATAACTGTCATAAGCCCTGTATATCTAATATCCAAAATCCCCTGTTTTCACACAACTCTCTGTCAAAGCATAAGACAAGTTGTCTTTTTCCCCTCTTACTATTTTAAGGTCCATTTTATGACCTGAATATGTCTAAAAAACCCTTCAAAAGTCATGACAAAGTGTCTAGGTTTAGGTGATGGTGTTTAGAATAGGTATCTTGCGAAAAATATCTTTAGTCAAAAACCTAGTTTTAAATATCAGTCATCCATCCTTTTTCTTATCTGGCAAAACAAAACCCTTGTTTATCCCTAGGTCATACACCATCAAAATGGTCACTGTGTTTTTTTTTAGCAAAGCTTATAAGGTTCAAATTCAGGAAGAAACAGAGTAAGAAGGTCCTATGTCAGAAGAAAGTAATCAAGTGAAATTTTCAACCATTATCATCATGATACCTCAGGAAAGGTCTCTAATGGTAAAAGAAATTTTATCCATGTATCTCTACAGGGGTGCTATGGATAGATGGTAATAATAAGTTCTGAAACAAAAGGGACACTTCAAGGAAATATTTCAAAGCTGGAACAGTTGACTGTTGGGAAATAAAGGAAATGCAAATTTCAAAGAGAAAGGAAACCTATATGATTCATACTTACATACTCAAAGCACCAAGAAAGTCAGAGAATCATCCATCATGGAAGAATGAATAAAAAGGTTGGGAGTTTACTCCATCTAGAACTTCATGTCAACTCACAATGGCATTTGCACATTCTTCCCGAACATATGGGCACTGCTCTAAAAAATAGTCTTATGAGACTAGGTGTGTTAGTTCTCTGGAAAAAGACTTCCATCAGTTTTAGGCATCAAAGTGAAAGGGTATAAAAAGGGAACAACTGCCTTTTTTATATCCCTATATCCTAGACACTAAACCATCAAAGACATTGTCATCACAGAGGAAGCTAAAGCTACTACAAAAGAGAGTTAACCTAAGAGACACAAAGAAGATATGTTGGAGTTTGAAATATCTTACCTGCTCACAATCTTCACTGTAAATTTCTACAAAGGAACCTGTCTCATGTAGATTGATAAAGGATAAACCATTTGAGTTGCCTCCTTCAATGATTAGAAGATTTCAATCACTTGTGTTTATGAAATGCCTCCTTCAATGATAAGCAGATGGAAATCACTTGTTTTTATGAGGCGCCCCCTTCAGTGATGATAAGCAAAGGGCAAAGACTATTTTAAAAGACCTCCTTCAATTTATAAGAAGAGGGTACCTATAGTTGGTAAAATGTCCTTTTTCATAAAAAGTAGATGGCACATTTTATAAGTTAAAACAGAGGAGGTTTGCTTTTACACAAAAAATGAGAACTTGTTTTGCTATTTGCAAAGCATTTTTTAAACAAAACACTGTTACACATGTTTAAAAAATTGTTTCATGGAAATAGGGAAAATGAGAAAAAAGGAAAAATTTTAATAAAATTATTTTTGAAAAAGTCAAAAGGAAGGCTGCGTGCTTTAAAAATGCTCAACAAGGCACAAAAGCCCTCAAAAGGCATATCTTACTCTCATATTATCAATTGGAAAAAAAGAGAGGGTTTCTCTGGTTCCCTGGCAAACACTCCGGGCACTTTTTCCAAGTCACGACGCACCTGTACCTGAGCACTACACGCTTGTAGCAACTCACCGTAGGAATTTACAAAGGGCGCGACGTGCCTGTGCACTGGCGAGACGCGTTTTAGCGCCCGACCCTCGTTCAGTCTCCGCTCGGCGCCCACAATCGGCCGTCGCTCAAACTTCGTTCAAAAACATAGTTTTTTGAACTGACACAATGTATTTTCCTCGTGCAACCTCCATTCAGATGCTACGCGCCTGTGTGCAAGGGCGTAGCACCTGCTCACTTTGTTACAAAGGGCCAAAAATTTCCTAGTCTTGCTCAAGCGTTAGTTTTCATCTCTGCAAATAAGTTTTGAAGGTATATATCCATATTTTTACCCCTCAGTTTCTGTTAAAACATAAAGGATATTTTGAAAACCAAATTAAAGAAGAAAGAAGTGTTAAAGGAAGAGAAAGCCTGTTTTTATTTAAGGGTTGTCAAGTTGATTTTGGAGAAGAATAGAAAAATCAAAATGCCTCCAAAGAAAAGGGTAAAAAAGGGAGGCCAACACAACAGATTTGAGCCCATCAATGTCCAATAAATCATTTCCTCTCCCTCAATCTTGTCATGTTTTCAAGAGGTAGACTGCTTTGATTTTTGTAGAAGAATACCAAAGGTCACTAGCGACCCTCATCTAACAGAGTTATTTGCCCTGAGGTTGGATGGAAATAAAGTTCACATAGCAAGTTTAGATTTTGAACTCACTCCTAGAGTTGTTTCTAAGGCAACCAAAATCCATAACATAGGATAAGAGTGGTTCAAACAATTATACCTTGAACTTAGCCACTATCAGCCTTTTCTCAAGCCAAATAATCAAGATACTTGTAGCTCCATTTTCCCTTTCTCACACTTGCTGAATGACTATGCAGCCCTCATGAAAATAATCATGAAATTTTTCACTTGTGAAGGTAGATACTCCCAGGTATATGCCTATCACATCAGACTCCTTATTCCTTTCACAAAAGCTAAGTTGCTAAAACTACCTTTTTCCTGTGCAAAAGTATAGACAAGATGTCCTCCATTGTTAGAAAAAATCCTCCAGGTCAGTAGAAAGAAAGTTTACTCCATCACTCTCTCATTAAGATCATTATCCTTCACCAGCTGAAGCAAAAGGGAATTCCTTGGGAAATTTTCATCTCTCACCTTGATTTCACTTCTGCATCTTCTATGCCACTACAAATCAGGCCATTTTCATCCCAAAACCTTCCTCATGCTCATTCCTTTCCCTCCACACCTTATGTTTCCTCTTCTTCTCATGAGTCTACTCCCCAAAAAAAACCATCCTCCACAGATAGTAGTGAGAAAGAATAATGTAGTAAAAGCAAAGAACAAGGAAGTGATGGTGACAAAGAACAGGGAAGGGATGGTAACAAAGAACAAGAAAGTGATGAAGGCAGCAGTAGAGGGAAAGGAAAGAATGATGAGGCAGGCAGCCCACAAGGAGAAAATGAAGACAGTGATGAAGAAAGAGGTAGCCCACAGAGAGACAGTAATGAAGAAAGAGGCAACCCATAGAGATACAATGAAGATACTAGAAGAGAAGGCATCCCACAGCAAGAAAATGAAAACAGTAATCATGATGAAGGCAGTCCACATCAGGAAAACATTGAAAACAATGAAAATAATGGAAGCATTCACAAAAAAGAGGGAATTAATAAAAACAGTCATGACAGTAAGAAGATAGATGAAGGCAGAGACAATTTTGAAAAGGAAAAAACAGTAGACCTAGACATCTCCCACCAAATAGAAAAGGAGCATGATCTTTTTGAGTTTACTCCTGATGATGAGTTCATTACAAATATCAAATTTAATGAACAATGAAATTCCCCACAACAAAGTAACCAAGAAGTGCAAGCAGAGAATGTTTTGGGAGAAGAGGACAGCCCTAAGGCTATAGGAGACCAAACTAAACAAGCCCAAGTATTAACTCCTCCTCTCACTCATCATCAGAAGGGCTGAGAGCATGTGTTTATTGCCTCTCCAAAGCAAGGGGCCATGCTTCCTTCATCAAAAGTAGCAAAGGCTAAAAGCACCAAAACAGCAAGGAAGAAAACCACTCAAACAATGACTATGAATGTCACTAGGGCACTAAGGAGTAGATGCAAATTGCCAAAGAAGAGAAAAGTAGAATTGCCCAAGAAAACCAGAGGAAAGAAAATCATTAAATTCAAGGGCAAAGAGAAGGTTTAACAGCAAGAGAGAAGCCATGGGCATGAAAGAAAATTTGACATAATACAAATAGACAGTGATGCTGAGGATGATGAGGCCAGTATTCTTAGATCTCTTTTGAAAAACCGGGAGGCTCAAATTAGAGATTTGGAAAATGTCCTAGAAAGGTCAAAATACATCATCCACTATTTTCAATTGCAAAATAATCAAATGAGTGGACATATAGCAATTTTTGAGGCTCGGGTGCTCAAATACAAAAGAGAAGCTCAAAAGTCACAAGTGAGGCTAGAAGAATACATGGGTGAGTATGCGGAAGATGATGGAGAAGAAGGGCTAGCAAGAAAGAGACCTAGGACCATGGGTCTTAGAAAAGCATTGCAAAAGAAGAAAGAAGAAGAATTAGCTCGGGAACAGAAGTACCCTCTTTCGAAGCTCCTTGCCAAAGAAATTGAGAATAATAGAGAGTCTTGGCTTGAGATGGTGAATCATCATTTGGAAACCAAATTGGCGAAATCTAACAAGGATTTGGGCCTACAAAGGAGAATGATGGAGCACTACAAAAGGTTGAATCAGTTTGCCCGAAGGAAACTCAAAGCTGCCCAAAGGAGGTGCCTGGTGGAAAAACATGGAAAATACCTATCCTAGCTTGGAATCCTTGCTCAAGCTTCATTTCCATGTTTCTAAAAACCCTTAAGGGGTTTACTCACCAAATTTGCGTATTTTTGGACATATTCTTGTTTTTTGTGAATTTCAGGCCTAAAAGCATAAAACCATGGGTACCTTAAATTTTCCTTGAAGCATACTCAGCTGAAGAAAAATATATTTTTGATTCCTTGACATCAAAGGAACATGCTCAAAAAATTTCAGATCAAATGAAGCTATTTTGATCTCTCAAAAAGGCTAAAAACAACAATTTTTTACCTTTCTGCCCCTAATATCAGCAGGTGCTACACTCCTGGGTTTTTTCACTATTTCTAGTTTTTGAATGATTTCTATGAATCATATTGGAAAAAATCAAGTATTTTTGCAAATTAGACACCCATATATTTCCAACAATCCATCTTGGGACTCATTTCAACATCGGGAGGTCAGCCAAAACTTCACTGCAAAACAGACCCTTTTTTGGCACTACATTCCTATAGATTTTGCTGAAAACAATTTTCTGAGTGATGACTAGGCCAAATGTGTGTTAAAAAAGTTTATCTTATATTTCAGGCCTTGAAAGTGATCCTTTTTTTCTATTTTGGTCCGAAAAGATATTTTTGAAGGATATTTTGTGCCTTGGACTTTGTTAATCCTCAAGGACATTTTTAGATATTTGTTTTTGGCCAATGGCCTTCTAGTTGCTCTAGGTGGTTTTCCTCCTCTTTGGCTTATATAACCAAGAGGATTAATTTTAATAAAGAGGTAGAAATTGATATATTGAGAGCAATACATAGCATTATGAGCTTGAAAGAAATACTTGTTTTATGAAGTGGATGATGTCTTGCTTGGCTTGATGGTGGAGGAGCATTGTGTGCAGGATTCCATGGCTTGGTGAATGATGATGTTTCTCTTATTTTTATTATGTTTCCTTGTTTTCATTAATTTTCCATATTTCTCATTTGCTATATATCGAAAAAAGTATATGTTGAGACATGCTCATGGAAGCACCTCAAACATCCTGCATGTTACAGCTTTAATGTTTTCCTCTTCTTGATCATTTCTAAAGGATTCTTAACTACCCTTTAGGTCCATCAAGAAATTGTTGTTTGTTTCATTTATGGTCAGTATGTTTTTCTATCTTGTATGATTTAAGGTATTCCCTGCTTACTTATAGCTTCTCAAAACTCCATTTCTAAAATCTTTCTATGAAATATTGGTTGTTTTAGTTAAGTTAAAGAGGTCTCGTTCGATCTTGCCCTTTTTCCATGCTTGAAAACTTATTTCAGAGTTCTCGATAGCTCAATATATGTTGTTTAGGAGTTCCCTCTTCATAGATTGAGTTGTTTGTTTATCTTATTTGTTTTCCCAACAGCTGAAGGTGATTTTCCAGAGTTAGAGGTTCTTATGCTTCTATGTATCGTCGGATTGTTTATCTTTCATATGTATCAGTTTGAGTTTTATTCATAGAGATTTATGGTTTTCCCTACCTCATGAATACCTTCTTCAAAACTATATATGTTTAAGATCTCTTTGTCTTTCACAAACTTAATGTTCATTTCACTTCATTTTCACCCAAAGAATCCATTTACCTTGACTAAATCGGCCCTGCAGTAATACCTTGTCCACCATTTAGACAGTCCTGACTTTATCTGACCCCATATCCCTGTTGATTTTATGAAATCTCTTTCTATTTGTCCTTTTTGATTCGTTTACCTCAAAAACCCAAAAAATAAATCAAAACATACTTAAAAAATAGCCTAAAATCAAACATACAAAGCGAACAAGTTCACATCCTTCGCATAATAGAGAGAGCCCGCTCTGAGTCCAGGAAGGCTAGGTCCTAGGAATCTAAAGATTGGTCTGATGTTGCCCTGTCATTTGGTTTAGCAATCTACGAAATCACGGGACTCCAACATAATGGCGATCACGGTGGGACATCTGAGTACATAGTTTTCTGAATTCCCCATATAAGCTTAGTTAGACATAGAAATATCAGTGAAACTACCTCCTCATCACCACACTGACAAAATTGTGATTGCGGTGGAAACATTGAGTACATAAACAGCCTAACCAACCTCAGTAGACTCATTAGTCCTTCTATATTAAAATCATAAAAATAGCCTATAAAGTCCATTTAGAGTAGACTCTCTTTGTTTCAACACCTTAGCTAAGTGAAGAATCAAATATAGGACACTCCTACAGAATAGGATATATATAAAACTCTTTAAGAAAACCTCAAAAAAACATCCCTAGATTGGTTTCTATCAGTCATTGGCAGTGGACCATAAAACTTTGTCTTTAGAAGACAAATATATTCACCTGGCGACTCCACTAGCCTCCAATAGGCCTAAAACTCTGCTTAAAAAACCAAAAGAATTCCATAAGCATGTTATCCTAATAAACTTACCTTTCCAATAAAAAATATCATGATGCAGCCTCTGAAATCAGTGACAAACTAAGTACTACTTAGGAATTCAGAAATTTTCGTCAAACATAAAAAATCAGTAGAATAGCCTAAAAACATAACTATAACTTTCTCAACATCCTAGCAGACTATTGCTCTAATTTTTAGAACACTCTTACAAGTTTTTGTACAAAATTTTTCTAAAAAATAATTTTCGTAAAAAACACCTTTGTCAGTATTGGTGGTGGACCATAAACTTCAAAGAATCCACCTGGCGACTCCACTAGCCTTCATTTAGTTTTAAAACTTTACTAGCATCCGTAAGACTCTCAGGGAGGACAAACATCCAAAAAAAATCACAACTATCATCCTCTCTAAATTTTGAATCTGAAATATGGCTTCATGAAGAATTAATACCAGATCTCATCCAGGCCCAAATCCTCCTATCATAGTTGACGACCTAGAAAATATTTTGTCGAAAAATTCTGAAACTGGTAACTTAGCTACCAATAGGACCATTCACAAAGCAAGCTCTGTACCCGAACATCTTACATCCTTGCAAGATCCCTAGTTTGACTTGTGTTCAGCAAAAAGCCTTTTTAGAAACAAGTCACAAAGTAGAATCAACCTTGTTGGTCTTGAGCCCTTAGATTTGCAGCAGAGTCCTAGCACAGAAGCTTCACCCACTACACCAGCCGATTTTCAACTTCTTCACCACTTCGTCTCTTTTCACCCCAACTCTGATCAAAATCAGTCTACAAGTCCAAGTACTTCCATCACACCCATTCAAAAAACCACTGTGCAAATCACCTCATCCCATACTACAAATCCTCATACTATAAATCTACCATCATCTCCCATCATGGCAGCCTGGTATGTGCCCTTAGTATTACCACAGCCTTTGGTACCTTTTCAAAATTATTACCAATACAAAATCTCACATTTCACCGAGGCTGAGTCTACTACTGCCCAACAGCATGTAGATAGAATCAGTGATGCTTTTGACTATATGAAAGTAGAATATGAAACCATAAAGATGAGAATGTTTTCCCAAAGCCTAGGCGGAGAAGCTAAGAAATGGTTTAAAAACTTGGATCCTAACATTATACCTGATCTCCCATCACTCTATCAAAATTTTATAAACAAATGGGAAGTCAGGAAAAACCCCATCCAAATCCTTTCCGAATACAAAAATCTCAAAAGGAATATGAGGGAAAGTGTTCAAAACTATTGCACAAGGTTCAACAGTGTCTATAATGCCCTTCCGCCTCACATGAAACCTCCACTTGGCCTAGCACTAGCAAAATTTCCCGAAGGTTTCGATCCAGATATAACATACCAATTAAGAGAAAGAGACCCTGCAATTTTAGAAGAAATGAAAAAGGTAGCTATTAGTGTCGAAGCCAACCTAGCTGAGAAGAGAGCTAGGATGAGATCGGAAAAGAAAGTCACTTACCGAGATGAGACCATACCTTCCATTTCCTCTTCAGATTCCAAAATAGACAACCTAGTTAGAACTATGGAGAGAATGACGGAAATAATATATCTAAGTGAAAGGGCACCTCCATGGGACAACCAGCCAAATTCTCAAAACAGAAACCAGAATCAGAACCTTAGAAGGGACCCACCTCAAATCAAACCAAGGGAAAATGATCAACAGATCAGGCCACCTTTCCAAGAAAACTATGTTGATGAGGTAGAAAGAGATATTGAACCGCTTGATAAAACTCACTTAAACTTGATAGGTTCTGATAGCAAGGGTGAGGTTTTTCTCACAAAAGAAGAACAAGTTTTCTTCTCCTCAAACCAAAATGAAACAATTTATGAGGAACCCAAAGATCCCGAAATAGGATTACAAAACACCATAATGGAAGTTCATAGGCAATATGATCTTAGGAGTAAGAAAAACCAAGACAACTCTAGGAAAAGTAGCCCAGACACTGCTATTACGAAAGCCCCTGATACTATTCTTAAAAGAAGAGTAGATAGTAACAAAACCATGGCTAAGAAGACAGAACAAAACAAAGACAAAGCTAGCCAAGCAAACCTTGATCCTAATTGTCCTAGTACCTCTACTAAGATCCCTGAAAAAACTGTATTGAACAAAACCCCAAATTAAAATCAGAAAATTAATAATATAGAAAAATTTATGGCTGATAGACCCGAGACGAACATGCCTAAAACCCAAGTACCTTTCAGTTTTGAAGGGGAAATTGCCAAAATTAATATCACCATGCCTCTCACTGAACTTATTTCCCAAAGCTCATACAAATATCAAGTGCTAAAGGTCCTAAACATAGGAAATGATGCAGATACTTTACACATAGCTGATGATACCCCTGAGGTGTTGTTTGGACCAAAAATAGAAGGAAAATATCAAGAGGGAACCACCCTTCCTTTTTACATTAGTCTGAATATACATGACCAAATCCTACATAATGCCATGCTAGATTTCAGGGCCTCTCACAATCTCATGCCAAAAATGGTAATGGAAAGATTAGGCCTAGAAATAACGAAACCTTATAAATACTTATATTTGTTTGATTCAAGCATAGTCAAGTGTCTAGGCCTGATAAAGGATCTTTGTGTCAGTTTGGCACAAGTACTTGCTAAACACCTGGTCATGGACATAGTAGTAGCAGACATTCCTCCCAAGTACGAAATGCTTTTATCCAGATCTTGGGGGGCCAAGCTCCAAGGAAATATTCAGCTAGATATGTCTTACGCCACCATTCCTGTTTTTAACCAGACAAGAAGATTGTACCGAGAATCACACATGAAGTATATGGTTAGCAATCAAGAAAGACCAGACAATGTACCTCTTTATTCTGTACATTCAGACCTTAATTCTTTCATTTTACATACTGATGAAGACATTGATGAACAGATAGGTAAAGTTGAAGCAAATCTAGGCCCAATGCAGCAGGCACACCAACTTCTCTATGATGAGCTAGATACTCAAAACTATCATGACCCAGAACAATTGTATCCTAATGAAAAAGAATCTGATGTTCTAGACATAGAAAATAAAACCTCAAAAGTAGAAAAAATTTTATACTCTCAAGAAAATTGCTTAAACCAAGTACAAGCCTCAAAAATACAATCAGAACCTTTTCCCGATACAGGGGCGCTAAATAATTTTCATAGAAAAAAAATCTTTGGAAATCAAGGCCAAGAAAGCCTTATGTTCTTACCATATCTAAATACCGGGCCATCCCAAGACTTTACCCCTCCAAATAAAGCTTTAACTATTGCAAATACTTCTATAGATCTAGGAAATATGTATGATAAAGATAATATGTGGGAATGTGATAAAAGCAGTCTGAAAAACCTGAGCTGATTGAACTAGCTAAAATTTTGTCAGTACACCAGAAATTGAGAAATGCTAGGATACACAAGATTTTTCAGGACACTAGTACATGTCGAGAGAATAGCTCAAAACACCATGACATAGCCATCATTTCCAAAAGTCACCCTTACAAAAGGGAACACAAAAATCTTGAACAGGCATTAACACTTAAGAAGAAAACAGCTGGTTACCGGATATGTGTAGATTTTAGAAACATACATAAACACTCCCTAAACAACAATCATATTCTTCCAAAAACAGGTCATACCACACATAAGCTAGGAATTTCTAACCATGTGTCCTTGCATGATAATATTTCAGGATATCATTAGCTAATTCCTCTTCAAAGAAAATAGCTCAAAGATTTTTTCAAATACACTGGAAGCAGTTTCAAGTTCAAACCCAGTTTTTCAAAACTGCAAGACACTGGGGACATGTTTCAGAGAACTATGTTTCCAGTGTTGAACTTCTTTACTATAATGTACCTTGATGATGTCATTATCTATTTTAAGAATGACAAATAATATTTGTATTACCTAAAGAAGATGTACAACAAAGGCAAGAGTGGAAATCAAAGGTATAAGGAAATATAGCAAGCAGACATAGGCTTTTTTAAAGATTCTTGCAAGAACCCTTATGTTGTGCTTACAAGAGAAAATTTTCCTGATTTTTCTTTTCAAGAACTAAGTGGACCAAGAGAATTAGGGGATCCTTTTGAAGATAAGATGCTCAAATTCCACCATTATCAAGAGTTCTAGTCGTGAAATTCGTTACTCATTGTACATATTTTGTTTGAAGAAATAAATCAGAAAAAAGAAAATACAAAAACAATAGAAAAATAGTAAAAGAGGGTAGTCTTAAAACAGCAGTAAAGCCCCATGTTCAAAAAATAGTCATGCTAAAAGTGTGCAAGTTTGAATGCCACTACTAGGGCTCAAAAGATGTATTGTTCAGTTATCTAGCCTAATCATAACTAAGCATGTTTTAAATTGATTGTTGATAAGTTAGTAAAAAAGAATGATAGTCAAAATATGCAAGCTTGACTTATCAAAGAAAGTAGATTAGGAAACAAAGATGCTGGTTCCACACGCTCAAAACAGAACCAAAGAGGAAAATAGGGATGAAAAAAAAACTATGTATCCTAGCCCTGATTTTTCTAAATCTCATTTTGTACAAAAATAAAATTTGTGTGTAGCTTGTATTTATGCCACAAACACATGACAAATCAGACTGTCTAATCCTGATTTGATCATTTTTCAATTTCATGTTTTAGTCTAACGAATGAAATCCTATCAAATAGCTTAATCTTGACAGTTGATCTAGTATAGGTAGAGAAATAAAGGAGTTTATTAGTTTAATCTAAACTCCCGGAAGATATAAGTGTAGAAGTAGATAATGTTTTCACTTTCAAAAATATCATGTCAAGGGTTTTCCAGTCCAAAATGCACCCAAAGAAAAAAATGTTAGGCAAAGTAGTTGGGTAAGTAGAGATGAGGTTGATGCTAATCATGCTGTCAGTTTGTCAGAAAGCATCATTTTCAAGAAAAGCATCAAGAAAAAGAGAAATATGCACCAATGGATGAGGCATTGGTCTTCATAAGCCAGAGATCTACAATTCTAGACACCTCTCGAAAAGGAGTTTCCCTCCCCAAATGGAGCCAGTGTTAGTCATAAATATTTTTTTCCTGTTGTGATGACTATATGCCTTGCCTAGGTTTTCTAGAAACCAATTTCAAATAGTCAATTTTTCCTCTAGAAAACCCCTCAGAGAATTTTTTATCTTTTTCCTCTCTTACAGACTGTGCTAGAGGTGGTCATCAAGTTTCAATCTTGATAAAACTCCCTTGTCCATAACTATCATAAGCCCTGTATATCTGATATCCAAAATTCCTTGCTTTCACATAGCTCTTTGTCAAAGCAAAAGACAAGTTGTCTTTTTCCCCTCTTACTGTTTGAAGGTCCATTTGATGACCTGACTATGTCTAAAAAACCCTTTAGAAGTCATGACAAAGTGTCTAGGTTTAGGTGATGGTGGTTAGAATAGGTATCTTAAGAAAAATATATTTAGTCAAAAACCTGGTTTTAAATATCAGTCAGCCATCCTTTTTCTTATCTGGAAAAACAAAATCCTTGTTTACCCCTAGGTCATACACCATCAAAATGGTCACTGTGTTTTGTTTTAGCAAAGCTTATAAGGTTCAAATTCAGGAAGAAACAGATTAAGAAGGTCCTATGTCAGAAGAAAGTAATCAAGTGAAATTCCAAGCATTACCATCATGATACCTCAGGAAAGGTCTCCAATGGTCAAAGAAATTTTATCCATGTATCTCTGCATGGGTGCTATGGATACATGGCAATAAGTAGTTCTGAAACAAAAGGGACACTTCAAGGAAAGTTTTCAAAGTTGGAACAATTGACTGTTGGGAAATAAAGGAAATGCAGATTTCAAAGAGAAAGGAAACCTATATGATTCATACCTACAAACTCAAAGCACCAAGAAAGTTAGGGAATCATCCAACATGGAAAAATGAATACAAAGGTTGGGAGTTTACTGCATCTAGCACTTCATGTCAACTCACAATGGCATTTGCACATTCCTCCCGAACATATGGGCACATCTCTGAAAAATAGTCTTATGAGACTAGATGTGTTAGTTCTCTAGAAAAAGACTTCCAACAATTTTAGGCATCAAAGTGAAAGGGTATAAAAAGGGAAAAGTTGCCTTCTTTATATCCCTATAGCCTAGACACTAAACCATCGAAGACACTGCCATCACAAAGGAAGCTAAAGCTACTACAAAAGAGAGTTAATCTAAGAGGCACAAAGCAGATATGTTGGAGTTTGAAATATCTTACCTGCTCACTATCTTCACAGTAAATTTCTACAAAGGAACCTGTCTCATGCAGATTGATAAAGGATAAACCATTTGAGTTGCTTCCTTGAATGATAAGCAGATGGAAATCACTTGTGTTTATGAAATTCCTCCTTCAATGATAAGCAGATGGCAATCACTTGTTTTTATGAGGTACCCCCTTCAGTGATGATAAGCAAAGGGAAAAGACTGTTTTAAAGGACCTCCTTCAATTTATAAGCAGAGGGTACTTACAGTTGGTAAAAGGTCGTTTTTTAGAAAAAGAAGAGGGCACATTTTATAAGTAAAAACAGGGGAGGTTTCCTTTTACACAAAAAATGAGAACTTTTTTTGCTGTTTGCAAAGAATTTTTTAAACAAAACACTGTTACACATGTTTAAAAATCTGTTTCATGGAAATAGGGCAAATGAGAAAAAAGGAAAAGGTTTAATAAAACTATTTTTGAAAAAGTCAAAAGTAAGGTTGTCTGCTTTAAAAACGCTCCACAAGGCACAAAAGCCTCAAAAGGCATATCTTACTCTTGTATTGTCAATTGGAAAAAAAGAGAGGGTCTCTCTGGTTCCCTGGAAAACACTCCGGGCACTTTTTCCAGGTCGCAACGTGCCTGTACCTGAGCGCTATGCACCTATAGCAACTCACCGCAGGAATTTACAAATGGCGCAAGGCGCCTATGCACTGACGTGACACGTTTCAGCGCCCGAGCCTCATTTAGTCTCCGCCTAGCGCCCACAACTGCCCGTCGTTCAAACTTCGTTCAAATTCATAGTTTTTTGAACTAACATAGTGTATTTTCCTCGTGCAGCCTCCGTTCAGACGCTACGCGCCTGTGTGCAAGGGCGTAGCACCTGCTCACTTTGTTACAAAGGGCCAAAAATTTCCCGGTCTTGCTCAAGGGTCAGTGTTCATCTCTACAAATACGTTTTCAAGGTATTTATCCATATTTTTACCCCTCAGTTGCTTTTAAAACATAAAGGATGTTTCGAAAACCGAATTAAAGGAGAAAGAAGTGTTAAAGGAAGAGAAAGAATATTTTTATTTAAGGGCTATCTATTTGATTTTGGAGAGGAACAGAAAAATAAAAATGCCTCCGAAGAAAAGGGTAAAAAAGGGAGGCCAACACAACATATTTGAGCCCATCACTGTTCAATAAATCACTGCCTCTCCCTCAATATTGTCCTGTTTTCAAGAGGTAGGCTGCTTTGATTTTTGTAGAAGAATACCAGAGGTCACTAGCCACCCTCATCTAACAGAGTTATTTTCCCTAAGGTTGGATGGAAAGCAAGTTCACATAGAAGGTTTATATTTTGAACTCACTCCTAGAGCTGTTTCTAAGGCAACCAATATCCCTAACATAGGAGAAGAGTGGTTCAAACAATCATACCTTGACCTTAGCCACTATCAGCCTTTTCTCAAGCCAAATAATCAAGATACATGCAACTCCATTTTCGCTTTCTCACACTTGGTGGATGACTATGTAGCCCTCATGAAAATAATCATGAATTTTTTCACTTGTGAAGGTAGATACTCCCAAGTATATACCTATCACATCAAACTCCTTATGCATTTCACAAAAGCTAAGTTGCTAAACCTACCCTTTTTCCTATGCAAGAGTATAGAAAATATGTCTTCCATCGTTAGAAAAAACCCTCCATCTCAGCAGAAAGAAAGTTTATTCCATCACTCTCTCATTAAGATCATTATCCTTCACCGGCTGAAGCAAAAGGGAATTCCTTGGGAAACTTTCATCTCTCACCCTGATTTGACTTCTGCATCTTCTACGCCACTACAAATCAGGCCATTTTCATCCCAAAACCCTCCGCATGCTCATTCCTTGCCCTCCACACCTTATGTTTCCTCTTCTTCTCATGAGTCTACTCCCCAACAAGAACCATCCTCCACAGATAGCAGTGAGAAAGTAGAATGTAGTAAAAGCAAAGAACAAGGAAGTGATGGTGACAAAGAACAGGGAAGGGATGGGAACAAAGAACAAGACAATGATGAAAGCAGCAGTAGAGGGAAATGAAAGCATGATGAGGTAGGCAACCCACAAGGAGAAAATGAAGACAGTGATGAAAAAAGAGGTAGCCCATAGAGAGATAGTGATGAAGAAAGAGGCAGCCCACAGAGAGACAGTGAAGATACTAGAGGAGAAGGTAGCCCATAGCAAGAAAATGAAAACAGTAATCATGATGAAGCCAGTCCACATCAGGAAAACATTGAAAACACTGAAAATAATGGAAGCAGTCACAGCAAAGAGGGAATTAATAAAAATAGTCATGACAACAAGAAGATAGATGAAGGCAGAGATAGTTTTGAAAAGGAAAAAAAATTAGACCTAGTCATCTCCCACCAAACAGAAAAGGAGCATGATCTTTCTGAGTTTACTCCTTATGATGAGTTCATTACAAATATCAAATTTAATGAACAAGGAAATTCCCCATAACCAAGAAGGGCAAGCAGAGAATGTTTTGGGAGAAGAGGATAGCCCTAAGGCTATAGGAGACCAAACTGAACAAGCCCAGGTATTAACTCCTCCTCTCACTCATCATCAGCAAGGCCAAGAGCACGTGTTTACTGCCTCTCCAAGGAAAGGGGTCATTCTTCCTTCATCAAAAGTAGCAAAGGCTAAAAACACCAAAATAGCAAGGAAGAAAACCACTCAAACAGTGACTAGCAATGTCACTAGGGCACTAAGGAGTAGAGTCAAATTGTCAAAGAAGAGAAAAGTAGAATTACCCAAGAAAACCAGAGGAAAGAAAATCATTAAAGGCAAGGGCAAAGAGAAGTTTGAACAGCAAGAGAGCAGCCATGAGCATGAAAGGGAATTTGACATAATACAAATAGACAGTGATGATGATGAGGCCAGTATTCTTAGATCTCTTTTTCAAAATCGGGAGGCTCAAATTAGAGATTTGGAAAATGGCCTAGAAAGGTCAAAAGACATCATCCACTATTTGCAATTGCAAAATAATCAAATGAGTGGACATATAGCAATTTTTGAGCCTCGGGCGCTCAAATACAAAAGGGAAGCTCAAAATTCACAAGTGAGGCTAGAAGAATACATGGGTGAGTATGCGGAAGATAATGGAGAAGAAGGGAGAGCAAGAAAAAGAGCTAGGACCATTGGTCTTATAAAATCATTGCAAAAGCAGAAAGAAGAAGAATCATCTCGTGAACAGCAGTACCCTCTTTCAGAGCTCCTTGCCAAAGAAATTGAGAATAATATAGAGTCTTGGCTTGAGAGGGAGAATCAGCATTTGGAAACCAAATTAGAGAAAGCTAATAAGGATTTGGACCTACAAAGAAGAATGATCGAGCACTACAAAAGGTTGAATTAGTTTGCCCAAAGGAAACTCAAAGCTGCCCAAAGGAGGCGCCCAGCGGAAAAACATGGAAAATACCTATCCTGGCTTGGAATCCTTACTCAAGCTTCATTGCATGTTTCTAAAAACCCTTAAGGGGTTTACTCACCAAAATTGGGCATTTTTGGACACATTCTTGTTTTTTGTGAATTTTAGGCCTAAAAGCATAAAACCATGGGTACCTTAACTTTTTCTCGAAGCATCCTCAGCTGAAGAAAAGTATATTTTTGGATTCCTTGACATCAAAGGAACATGCTTAGTAATTTTTAGATCAAATGAAGCTGTTTTGATCTCACAAAAAGGCCAAAAACAACCATTTTTTACCTTTCTGCCCCTAATATCAACAGGTGCTACACTCCTGGGTTTTTTCACTGTTTATACTTTTTTAATGACTTCTAGGAATCATATTGGAGATACTCAAGTATTTTTGGAAATTATATATCCGTAGCTTTCCAACAAGCCATCACGGGACTCATTTTGACATCGGGAGGTCAACCAAAACTTCACTGCAAAACAGACCTTTTTCTGGCGCTACATTCCTGTAGATTTTGCTGAAAATCAGTTTTCTAAGTGATGACTGGGCCAAATGTGCGTTAAGAAAGTTTATCTTATATTTCAAGCCTTGAAAGTGATCCGTTTTTGATATTTTGGTCCGAAAAGATATTTTTGAAGGATATTTTGTGCCTTGGACTTTATTAAGCCTCAAGGACAATTTTAGATATTTGTTTTTGGCCAATGGCCTTCTAGTTGCTCTAGGTGGTTTTCCTCCTCTTTGGATTATATAACCAAGAGGATTCATTGTAACAAAGAGGCAGAACTTGATATATTGAGAGCAATACATAGCATTATGAGCTTGGAAGAAATACTTGTTTTATGAAGTGGATGATGTCTTGCTTGGCTTGATGGTGGAGGAGCATTGTGTGCAGGATTGCATGGCTTGGTGAATGGTGATGTTTCTCTAATTTTTTTTATGTTTCCTTGTTTTCATTAATGTTCCATATTTCTCATTTTCTGTAGATCAGAAAAGTATATGTTGAGACATTCTCATGGAAGCACCTCAAACATACTGCATGTTATAGCTTTAATGTTTTCCTCTTCTTGATCATTTCTAAAGGATTCTTAATTGCCCTTTAGGTCCATCAAGAAATTGTTATTTGTTTCATTTATGGTCAGTATGTTTTTATATCTTGTATGATTTAAGGTATGCGTTGCTTACTTATAGCTTCTCAAAACTACATTTCTGAAATCTTTCTATGAAATATTGGTTGTTTTAGTTAAGTCAAAGAGGTCTCGTTCGATCTTGCCCTTTTTCCATGCTTGCAAAATTATTTTAGAGTTCCCGATAGCTCAAGATTTTTTGTTTAGGAGTTCCCTCTTCATAGATTGAGTTGTTTGTTTATCTTCTTTTTTTTCCCAACAGATGAAATTGATTTTCCACAGTTAGAGGTTCTTATGCTTCTATGTATCACCGGATTGTTTATCTTTCATATGTATCAGTTTAAGTTTTATTCATAGAGATTTATGGTTTTCCCTACCTCATGAATACCTGCTTCAAAAATATATATGTTTAAGATATCTTTGTCTTTCACAAACTTAATGTTCATTTCACTTCATTTTCACCCAAAGAATCCATTTACCTTGACTAAATCGGCCCTGCAGTAATACCTTGTCCACCATTAAGATAGTCCTAACTTTATCTGATCCCATAGCCCTGTTCATTTGATGAACTCTCTTTCTATTTTTCCTTTTTGATCATTTTACCTCCAAAACCCAAAAAAAAAATCAAAATATACTTAACAGTTAGCCTAAAATCAAACATACAAAGTGAACAAGTTCACATCCTTCGCATAATAGAGAGAGCCCTCTATGAGTCCAGGAAGGATAAGTCCTAGGACTCCAAATATTGATCTGATATTGCCCTGTCATTTGGTTTACCAATATACCAAATCATGGGACTCCAATAGGAACCATCACCAGCATTAGGTTTCGGAGAATCTTGTTTTGAGGTATCGTCTTTGGCCTTACCTTTACCCTTCTTCTTACCCTTGGAAGTTTTATCCGCCGGATTGGACTGGACGGCATTCAATTCCACAGTTTTACCAGGATTTGGAGGTGGCTGAGAAGCAGTATCAGTGGAAGGAGTATATTTTTGATTCGCAGGATTTGGAGAAGACTTTCGAGAACTCTGGGACATAGAACCAATGATACCGTTGACAGATGGTGTCGTCAGTGCTTTGTTAGGTCCATGTCTCAGAGCATCGGGAAAGAGTTCATACAATGTGCCAGACTAAGGGGACACAATATTGAGGTACTGGGCACACGCAATGGCTTGTTCCTCGGTAACACATGCCCCCATAGTGATATCCTTAGCAATCCGACCGATAAAAGAGGTAGTGAACCAATCAGTTAGATGTTGATTAGGAATCACAAAATTGATCAAACGATGACGCTACCTCCACTCATGAATACGATAAGAGATATGAGTATCTCAATCCTATTTCAAGGATGTGAGGAGGTGCATCCCAATTTCATAGAGAACTAATAACTGAAAGTTCGTGAGAAACGCCATAGCAAGAAAGTTGAAATTTTGAAAGATTTTGTGGGAGAGTTCAATGTACCACTTTGTATCGGCACCAATGAGATTCCTTTGGAAAAGACGTAGCTGAATTGAATTTTAAACCCAAGATTTAGAAAAGCACCAAAGATGGTAAGTCATAACATGCGCTCGGAGGTATTCTTCGAACTTTCCGTCAAATTTGGGACAATTTCCAGGGATTTTAGCTAGAACTGAAGGCCATTATGGATTATGAAGGATAGGGTCATTCTTCAACGTCGACACATCAAGTATTTCCAACGTAGCGAGAAAAGGAAATTGCATATTAAAAGGCATTTCCAGCCTTTGATAAAGACCAGTATTGGGATTCCAACTAGGTTGGGAGAAATTTTTCCCGCATATGTTCTGTCCCAGAGGATTTTGTCCATAGGGGTTATAAGCCTGATAATTATGCCCATACATCGGTTGAGGACTAGGATATTGATTCTGAGCGAACCACTGAGGTCCTGCTTGAGCAACATATGGATTTTATTGTGGAATGTAAGTAGTACCTTGAGACACATTATATACCACCTGAGATTGACTTTGAGGAATATAATAAGTGCCCTAAGGCGCACTATACACTACCTAAGATTGACCTTGAGGAATGTAAGCAGTGCCCTGAGACTGCACAAGTTTCCCTTGGGGTGCATATTGACCTAAATGCTACAGTTGAATATGTTTCACCTGGGGTATAGGTTGGCCTGGTTGTTGGGGTTGGAAAGGTTGTCCTTGCAGTGCAGACTTGCCTGGATGTTGGGGTTAGAAAGGCAGTCCCTGTGATGCAGGTTGGCCTAGATGTTGAGAGCCACCAGGTTTCCCTTGTGGAAGAGGTTGGCCTAATGGTTGGGATGAGCCAGGTTGCCCCTAAAGAATAGGTTGAACCGGATGAGCAATAGAGGGTTGACCTTGTTGTACAAAAGTTGGGCCTTGTTGAAAATAGGGTTGGTTCTGTTGCACAAAATGTTGTCCTTGTGATGGATAGGTTTGCCCCTAGGGAACATAAGATGTTCCCTATTGAACATAAGGTTGAACAACAGGACCATAGGGTTGTCCCTGTTGGACCGAAGGTTGTCCCTGAAAGGGTTGTTCTTGTGGAACGTAGGGTTGTCCCTGTGGACCATAGGGTTTTCCCTGTTGGACCGAAGGTTTTCCCTGAAAGAGTTACCCTTGCGGACCATAGGATTGTCCCTGTAGGTATGTGAATTGGTTGGGGTAAACCGACATTTGAGGTGTTTGGACAAAAAATGGACCTGGCGGGAGAGAAGGAAAATAGACAGGATTTTTGTACACATCATAATGATGCAGAGGATTAAGAGGGGCTTGCGGCTGTTGAGAACCCTGAGGGGCATAATTCTACTACCTAATGGCCAACATGTCAAACCTTTAATAATTTTATTAGAAGAGATGACCGCAGTACTAGTAGGTTGGATTCCTGAAACGTGAGGCTCTGATCCACTCACGATGGGCCCAACGGGTATCGTGGAAGAAATAGGAGTTGTCCCACGAATAGCAGAAGATAGTGGAAATGAAAAAATCACACTGACAACTGATGTGGATGAAGCCACATAGAGAGTGGGTTGGGTTGGGACAGACATAATGACCTTCGACGTCATGGGAATCTAGGGTGATGCACCCGAAACTGTTACAAATGACCCTTCCGAGGGAGTCGATGTACCTACCCACATCGGGTTCTAATACAATGATGTAGCACTAGAAATAATCTTACTCAACGAATGATAACTGGGTGGGAGAGAGGAATTTTGACCTGAGACATAAGGAAAATTCTCTGGAGGGAACCGATATTCTCTTGTAGAAACATAAATCCCTTCACTATTGATGCGACTCGAAGCATCCATGTTGGATAAATCCATGTTATCATCAAAAAGGTGATGAGCAGTAGAAATTAAAGCACATGTTAATGGTGATTCAAGTGGTTCTGAAGAAGGTGGTTCCAAAGTAAGAGGAGGATATTCTTCTTCGTCTCTAAAACCAGCCCAAACGTCCGGCAATTGCCAATTAATATCAAATGGCTGATGTTGGGCCTTGAAATTTTCATTCACTTCCATTAAAGTTTCACTTACATTTCCATATTATCACCTTCACACCACCTCCATTTCATTACATTTACCTTACCATTACCACTATTGGGCTACATTTATGTTTTTCCAAACTTTATTAATTCCTAGTATTTTTAAGTGAATTTATGGTTAAAAATTAGAAAATAATATGCACATACTTATACCTAACAAGTGGAATGAGTTTTTTTCCATGTGTAGCTCAAATTGAAGCTTCCAAAAGACCCTTATGTGGCCTCCTAAGGCCAAATTCGAATTTGGATGGAGAAGATCATGGGATCATAAGGATAAGTTTCTCATTTCCTATTTCTATTGTATCTCTAAGAAGACATGTTCCTTATCACTTCATATTTGGATCGTAACTCTAGAGATATAGGGAGAGATTCATGGAATCTCATTAATGAGACAACTTCTCATTTTTTTATAAATAGGGGAAGCTTTCTCCTATCAAATCATGTTTAAAATTGGATTTATGCTCAAAATTTGAATACATAATTAAATTGTGGCACCTTACTCATGAATGTTCCTTCATTTTGATTTGGTTTTGCATACATATGGAGCATCTCGATTTACCATCTCTCATACTTTTAGATCAGCTGCCTAAAATGTGTGAGATTTACTTGCTTTTATAGATTAAAGTTTATTTTCTTTCTTAGTATTAGCTTTAGAATAACTGTGTAATAATTGTTCTTCTAAAATATTTCGTGAAGATAGATAACTCTGTTTTGAAATCGAATTAATATTGAAGTAATAAGACTACACAGTTTCCTAGTTTCCTTACTATTTTGTCATTCATTTTCTTAGAATAGAATTGTCAATTAACTATGTCAATGGATGTTTTCAAAAGTCATTCCAAGACGATGATCCTAAACTAAATGGTTGAATGTCTAATGCATACAATGATTGAATTTACTCTGCACATTGTTATTTTGTTTCTAGGAATTTAAAGACTAATGCATAATTGACTTCTCTCATAGCATCTCAAGAGGATAATACTTCGCATTGAATGTTGTAGAAATTCAAATATACATTAGTTGTTTACAGTGAGTTTTACATGCTTTCACATTTTTCTTTCAGATCCTCACTTAATTGCATCACTGATATTCCTAAAAATCATTCCAAAGAAAATTATTTAATCATGTTTCAGGACTGAATGGTTGAATGTTTAATGAGTTCAATTACTGAGTTACCTTTTGCATACTTTACCTGGTTTTCTAATTCATTAGGTATAATTGGTTACTTAACACTATATCAAGAATATCACACTTCATAATTGAATTTTGGAGTAACTAAATATACATTAGTTGTTTTCCTTTACATGTTTTGAAATGCTTTCTTAGATTTAAATTTCAATTCCTGCAAGTGTGATTGTGCGCTATATCTTCTTTTGAATTTGTTTTCTTTCTTTTTGTTACTTGATTTCATAGGCTAGTTGAATTTCATTTTCATTATTTCATTTCACAGATTAGATAAATTGTTTTTTGTTATTTTGTAGTTAGATTGATCTAAACTGAAATATAATTTCTAGCACATACAGTGCACAAATTCTTCACAAGCTTACAAAACCCCCGGCTTGAAAATTAAATGACAGGCAATTATTTTTCCCCAACAACTCCTTAGGAGGAGATCAGGTAGTAAGAGGTAAGATACTTAGAACAATATAATTCTAGTAACCAATAGGCCTAGTAGGCTAAGGTGCCCTCGAAGAAACTTCAGGAGAAGGATCTCCACTATGAGGTGATGAAGGGGACGACGAAACTCGTGGTTCCACCACCGCGACTTTGTCTGAAAAAGGGAGAGAGCCAAGATGAACAATTTGAGGCTTCAATACCAAACTCTAAGAAATTACATAAGAAAAATCCAAGAAATTATCTTTAATGGGCGTGTGATTGTAGGAAATTCATTTTATGACACTGAAACAAAAATTTTCCTTTTCATATTTTAAGTGTCAAGAGAAAGGAAAAAGGTGACTCTAGTCACTTTCAGGTTGAATGAGCACGAAATGACAAGTGCTCGATGATATTTTTAATTTTAGAGAGTCACAAAATGACCAAAATGACTACTCAGGAAATCTAAGAAAGAGGGTGTACCAAGCTTCCGTGAACTCCAATATACACCTTGGTGATCAAATGAAAGAGAAATGACCAAGAACTTAAAGTACGTGTAGGTAGTTTCCCCGAATGATGTGTTCAGTGTATCACGGTTACAAGGCGGCAGTATCGACTTCCTATGGATAAAGGATTGCAACCTATGAGGGTCACCCTTTATATACTCTATGGTGCGAGGAGCACAAATCTGTGCTAGTGTTGTCTACTGCCATATGGCGAACAAAAACTACTAGGTTTAATGACACCGAAACACGTCACTAGCCTAGACCTCTAAATGTGATCACTAGGTTTCAATGCTTCCTTATGTTGCTTGAGTTCATTTTAAAGTTGATCTTGAATTAATGTTGTAGTTTCAAGGCCTTATCAAATGTAATCTTGAATCCTTAATGCACAACTACATGCAAAAGAAAATCATTCCAATTCGATGAAAAACTAGCTAAGAGAGGGATAGTAGTTCATAATGAAGAAGCAATCAATCGAACACAAGAAGAATTTTTTCTAAGGCGTCTAATACAAAAAAAGTAGAAAACGAAAATATATTCTCTTTTTCACTAAAAGCTACTAATGAAAATGAACATTTTCATTTTCAAACTAAGAGAAAGAATGAAATTTTTTTCCTTTTAGATGAATGAGAAGCAACATGAGCTATTACACTAAAAGACAAAATAGATACTAGTTTTGATAAATTCGAATGAAACGATATAAAACAAAGAGATAAATTCAACACGAACATCAAACAAACTCAAAACAGAGATGCATTCCTTCAAGAAAAAAGATGGCTTTCAAACCGATTCAATGAGCAATGAAATATATGCTTAGGGTGACAGTTGGAGAGCTAAACGAACACTAAGATGATCATTCAACGACCCAACGACACATAGAAAGGACAGAAAAACTAAGACAATCAGTCAACAAGCTGAAACGATAAAGACCAGACTAACTAAAACTCATCTCAGAAGGCTCAATGAGGAGGTAGCCAAACAAGCGGCAGAAGACACCAAGTAACCCTAAGGTGACAAACTTCACTGATCAGATGAGGGGCAAACAACTGAGAAGAATGAGACAAGAGAGTCAAAGCAATTTCAGTGGACTAATTGAAAGAGGAAAATCAAACCCAAAGGCAAGACACACTGAAAAAAATCATGGAAAAGGCCAAAATCCTAATCTACAGGATTCTGCACATCTGTCAAGTTGTAATCTGCACTAAACAGACGATGGCACACCTAAGAAAAAGGCAACAACCGGAAATCGATGCAACTATTCAAGACACAGCAGCGCCGAGCCAGAAAAATATGGAAAATATTAAAAAAACCACTGAGAAAATATCATACTTGACGCTCTGAGACTAATTATGATGGCTGGAAATAGTCAGATAGGTAGAACAAAGTAGAAAATCAGTAATACGACCAAAGTCGAACAGACAAGCAAAACACTAAACAAACAATGAGAGACAACAAACAAACTGATCCCGAGTATGGTCACCAACTTGTTGAGCAGGTAAATCGCCTTTGCGGACAGAGGCAATCCCTCTAGCCCTAGAGTGGGTCTAGAAACAAGGGAACAAGTTGAACTTTCAGACTCCTAGCTTATAAATGAAAACGAGTTAGGATAGATGACCTACCTTGGTCCAACGCTTTTGTTGTATTTTCCAGCAGCAATCCTATGATATTTGTCTTCACATGTCACAGTCCTTCAGTTATAATTTCCGTGCACCTGAATAAGGATCAAGTGAACGATGAAAGCATTCGAAAACATACTTTCATTTACAGTTATTCAATTGGTCAAGGATAATCAAACATTTTGCGTATGATCGAACACAAAATTGGAACCAAAAAAACCAGTCATGTATTAATGATATAGAAAAGAATTTTACAACCTTAATTCCTTGACGTTGCAGCTTTCTTTAACAGTTTCAGTCAAGATCATCTCAAGAATTCATCGGGGATTAGACTTGCTTAGGAAATGGGCCTAAACTCTCTCTCGACAATGGATTCCTCTCTGCCTTATTCTTCACACCAGTTATAGTAAGGATTGTTCAGCTAGTTAAAACTATGTGATAAGGAAGTATTTATAGGAGAGGAGGAGGTGGTTTGGGATCCCTCATAAGGTGGAAGAGGGCTCTTATCCCTTTGGGGAGTTTCACAATTGTAGGAAACAAGAATCCAAAGAGAGGACTTCAACTTTATTCAGTCGAAAAAACCATGATGACTCCACTCACGAAGTAGTTACGCATGGAAACTTCATTTTTGTTGTAGAAAACTTTCCAAAAATAGCTCAACGCAGGTTCCCCACTGCTACAGAATGCCAATGGGCCCTGGGCCTAGTGTTAATTTCTTTATGGGCACGAGGGCATAAGTGCCTACCAGCGCTGGCCCAAAATCATATGTTTTTGAGAGCCTACTTGAGGAATGATCAACATAGGAAATGTTCTTGACATGCCAAGGGATTCAATGACACTTTTAGAAATGTATGACAATACAGAGAAGTCACTGAAATGGCCCTCCAATTTTTGGGACAGGGATTGCAGAGACTGTGAAAAAATAATGTTTAACAGATGCCCTCCTGATTAGTGGTTCAGCCGTAGCGTTTTCCTCAACTCCTCCAGTGGCAATGGCACTGCGAGTAATTACAATGACATTGGGCCCATCGTTGTGTGGTTTAGCCTTAACCCATTGTATATTTTGCGTTGGTGTCTACTGATATTCTTGCATTTTAGCTATGAGCATAGGACAATATTCAATTACATGATTGAACCATCTACAGTACCTTTAGGATTGGCATGCAGGTTTGGGCAGTCTCTTGGATATTGTCCAACATACCCACAATTGTATAAAATTAGTTTCCCTCTTCCTCGACCTGCGCCTCCACCTCTCCCCCCTCCCTGCCCTCTCGTAGGGGATCCTCCTCGGCCAGAGAGAGATTATAGCGATGAAGGGTCAATCTGCATCCTGTATAGGTTCCCCCTATCTATCATCAGGTCATACGTTCAGCACTTGTGCTCGTCGTGACCCACCAACGAGTAGAATATGGACCATTGTTTCTTCAACTCTAGGACATAGGTGCTTAACTGCGAGTAGTGGTATGTATCATGCCTCCTAGCCACCCAAAAATAATAGCACCACAGTGCGGGGGTACTTGGTCTAGAAATATCTCTTGCATGTAATGGACTTGGTCCCCCAGCCTGCATATAATATGATAGCAGAGGGCACTGATATTTGGTGTGGCATGATACCCTACAGCGTATGCACCAGACGTCTGTTCTAGCTTCCTTACCCCGATCTCTTCATAAATTATGGATTTCTAGGTGCATCGCTTCTAACAAGCTCTGCATCTATAGCACCCAAATTTTAGAATCATCCCTTACCACAGCTTCTAGCTTCATAGAAATCTCCAGGCTTCTTCATGTGAATCAATATTATGCTACCCCATAGGTCTGCGCATATGTGGAAATAGCATGGCAATGAACCATTCCTTATGTTGTTTGTCATCATAAAAAAATCCTCCATTGTTTGTTACTTTCTTCAGCCACTGGTGAAATTCCTAGACAGACTCCATACATCCTTGCCTAATATCTTTCAACTCTACTACGCATTGAGAATAGGACTTAGGTTTCGGAACTGCTACTTTAGGGCATCCTTGATCTCTTGTATTGTAGGATATGCATGTTGAGTAATAATCCGGATTTATGTAGGAACAAAATAGAATATAGAAATAACTATAAACATAGAAATACAGCAGAAATAAGGCTTCATTTCTTTAATATCAAATCACAGAAATGTGCTTACAAACATGATGGAAATAAAATATCTAGGGTGTTGGTAGTGAATCTCTAAGAAGAGATGTGGCGACTACAGACCTTTGAATTGTGCTACAATGAGGCTCGAGGGCCTATTTATTAAGGAGAAACAGTGGAGAATTCTAAACGTCAAAAAACCTAACCCTACGAGATGAAGTGACAAAACTATGGGCCTCGTTTGGCTAAATTGGTGTTTCAACTTCCCGAGGATGTAACTTCGGCATACTATCTCTGTTTGGGGCCTCAAAATGGCTCCAGAAGTTTAGGACCTGAAAAATTGCTAAAAATAGTAAGTTGTGAAAAAAAACTGAAAGAGACAATGGTCCCTGGGTGGCCACTAATATCCACCTGGATCATTCCTCCCCCCTTAGGAAGCAATGGTCCCCATTGCGTTGGGTTCCTCCATGAGATGAGGAAACTTCTGTTGAACTTGGTCCCTAGTGAACCACTTGCCTTGGTGCAGAAGTTGGCCAACTTTGACAACCCGATACATTTGGATCTTCTGTCGACGAGTGTTCTTGATTTTCATGTCCATGATACAGTCTGTGGTGGCCTGTTCCATGCAGTCTGGGTTTAACTCTTTTGGTGTGAGTTCTTCTATAATGTCAGAGATGTCCAATAGAGGTGGGAAGTAGGGACAAAGGTGGTCTACATTAAATACTGGGTGAAAACCAAGGAATGGTGGAATATTGAGCTCCAAGGCGTTCCCTACAGCTTTAGTGATGGTGTACGACCCATATCGGAGTGGGCAAATCTTGAGGTGGGGTCCAGTGAGGCGCTCCTTCTGCAAATGTAGCCACACTTTTTTGCCCACCTGGAAGTTGTGTGGCACCAGATGTTGATCATGTCATTTCTTGTACTTAGCATTGGCTGTGTCCAATATGTCATGAACCTATTGGCAGATGTGCTAAATACACTCGATGAAGTTGTTTTCTTTGTTAGCTTCAGACTAGACATGAGCTGAATCGGCCTGAGTAGCTACAAATGGCATGGCTACATCAATGGGACATAGTGGCTAGAATTCGAAGCCCACCTAAAAGGGGCTGTGGCCGGTTGAGCTGTGGAGAGCCCGGTTATAATTGCGTGGATGCTTTGAATTGTACATGCGCAGAATGTGTACAATCATCCTATTGACGACCTCTGTCTAGCCATCAGTTTGGGGATGGAAAACTATGGACTTGGTGAGCTTGGTGTCCAAGATTGACTAGAGACTGGACCAAAATGTGCTGAGGAACCTGCTATCGCGATATGATATGATAGACTGTGGGATCCCAAAGTGCACCGACACTCGTTCAAAGAAGAGTTTAGCATTGGCTTCTACTGTGATATTCTTCTTGCAAGCCGCCATAATGGCCATTTTTTAGAATCTGTCGACGACCACAAAAACACAGTCATTTCCATGCTTAGTAGAAGGAAGGCCTGACATGTAATCCATAGAGATGGATTCCCAAGGTCGGTTAGGGGTAGGTAGCAGAGTATAAAGCCCTTGCTTCTTGATGGTTAGTTTGGAAATAGCACAAGAAGTGCAGGATCTGATGTACTTCCTGACATCATGTCGAAGGTTCGGACAATAGAAATACTTCTGCAGTACTACCACGATTTTCTCAACCCCAAAATTCCTAGCAACTCAATTGTAGTGCGCTTCCCATATCATCTTGGCACGCTCGCTTGAAGGAACACAAAGGTGTCCCAGGTGACATAATAGTGCATCTTGGAGGTGAAAATTTGGAACTTGCATAACCCCCAAGAGTGCCTTGTATGAGTAGCTGAATTTTGGATCACTCTTGCAGAGAAGCAGCCAATCAGAAGTCTCATGCCCACAAGAGTGGAGAACTATGGTTATGGCCATGATCGGTGGTCAGCTGAGGCAGTCTGCAACATTATTGGTGCTACCCTTCTTGTACTTGATGTTCAAATGAAATTATTGCAGATATGTGGACCACTTCTGATGGCGATCATTCTGCAACTTCCCTTGTGTCTATATGAACTGCAGGGGTGGGTGGTCTGTGTGGATGATTGTCTCCTTCCCCAAAATGTAATGCTTCCATTGTTGACAAGCCTACACAAAGGAATACATTTCTTTGTCATAAGTGGGATACTTTCGAACTGTGTCGGACAATTTCTTACTGTGATATGCCACTGGATTCCCATGTTGAGTAAGAACTGCCCCAATAGCATAGTCATAGGCATCTGTCTCGATCTCAAATGGTTGTTGCAAGTATGGTAATGTGAGCACTGGGGCAGAACAGAGGCGATGCTTCAATTCTATGAACGCCTTCTGTTGAGATTCCGACCAATAGAATTTTTCTTTCGCTCCTCCCTTGGTGACTTGACTCAAGGTCCAAGTGATATGAGAGAATGCCAACACGAACCTGCGGTAGAAATTAGCAAGACCCAAAAAGCTGGGAAGCTCTGTTAGGGTGGTTGGGGCTGGCCAATCCCGAATGACTTAGATCTTGGCTGGATCCACATGCACCCCCCTTTCATCAATAATGTATCCTAGATATTGAACTTGGGTCATGCCAAAAGTGCACTTCTCCAAATTGGCACACAACTTGTGTTTCCGTAGTGTTTGGAGGATTTCTTAGACGTGATGGAGGTGCTCTTCCCAAGTCTGGCTGAAGATCAGAATGTCATCCAAGTATACCACTACAAATGAGTTGGTGAATGGATGCAAGATGTCATCCATCAGCCTCATGAAGGTTGCAGGAGAATTTGTCAATCCAAAAGGCATGACAAGCCATTTGAAAAGGCCCTCCTTGGCTTTGAAGGCAGTCTTCCACACATCAGAAGGTTTGATTGGTACCTGGTGATACCCAGAATTCAAGTCGATCTTGCTGAAATATTTTTCCCATTTGAGTTGGTCCAGAAGGTCATCAATCTATGGGATCAAGCACCTATTTCGAATAGTGATCTTGTTCAACGCCCAATAGTCAATACAGAGTCTCCAAGTCCCATCCTTCTTCTGTACCAACATGATCGAGCTCCCACAGGGCGATGAACTTGGCCGAATGTGACCTTTCTACAGTAGCTCCTTTATCTGCCTCTTAATTTCATCATTCTCCATAATAGAGCGCCTATAGATGGGTCCATTAGGTAGCGGCGCACCGAGGGTCAGGTCAATGGAGTGCTTGACCTAACAGTGTAGAGGCACCCCTGTGGGAGAGGTGAATATGTCACCGTACTCCTCCACAACCTTGTCCATTTGTTGTTGTCGTGCAGAGGAGCCATGTCTGGAGGTTGTGGCTAGCGTCTTCTTCTTGCCCTGGGGGTGGATCATCAGGAAAACAAATTTCCTAGTTTTGGAAATGAGCTTACTGCATTGTTTTGTAGTAACCAAAGAGATAGTGGGAGGCGGTGGTACTTCTGGTATTCTGTACGATTTATTTCCCAAAGTAACAATAACAGCGTGAGGTCAGGACTCATAAACATCATGTCACTTCCACAAGTATGGTTGGCCTAATAATACATCAAAAACATCAATAGTAGCAATGTCACACAATACCTCGTTTGTGAAGGGCTTGATGCTATAGGGAAGGCGGCACTGCTGGCTAACGCGGAGATCCCATCCTTGGTGAAGCCACCCGATGGTGTATGGTTGTGGGTGCGTTGTGGTCGACAAGCCCAACTGCTTCACGACATATACTGAAACGAGGTTCTTTTGGCTCTCATTCTCGATAATTAATAGTAGCGGGGAACCGTTTACCCACATCTGGGAGTGGAAGAGATGCTCTCCCTCCTCTGGATCTTCTGGTTCCTCCTTTTGGATCTTCGTAGTAGCAATAGTGGCATTGGGCTCTGCATCAATAATATGCTTCACTTTTTCATTCCCCTTGTCAGGTTCTGATTTAGAGTCGGAGCATGCATCTGATTCAGACACCCTCATCTTGGCCACCAGCGACTGCTTGGCCCGACACTCACTTTTGTTGTGAGTGGAGCTCTTATGGAACTCACACCACTTTCCCATGTCCTTCTTTGGCTTCGTGGTGTTTTTCTTTTCTTGTGTCTTTGGTAGGTTGTCTTGGGCCGCCATGCCTTGGCTTTGTCCTTTGTTATGTGGTTTGGGGGCACCTTTCCCTTGATTTTGATTCGCAAATCCAAAGTCTCGCTTCTTTTGTTTGAATTCCTTCTCAATCTTGGTAGCATACCGGTATGTCGTACTAAGTGAGGAGATTTCAAGGAAATCCATTTCCTCTCGAATGTATCTGTGCAGACAGTCGTGATACTTTAGCACCAAATGTTTCTCTGAATCTTTGATACCCAACTTTGTGTGCAGGGTATGGAACAGATTCATTAGCTCATGCACATCTTGATCCCTTTGTTGCCGCAACGTGGTCCATTGTATGTACTTGTCCTCATATCTCCCCATGGGATAGTATTGCTCCTTGATGGCATCTCAGAAAGAATTCCAAGTGGGTACGACTAAGAACAGAGAGGGTTCTATCTCATCCTTTTGCTCACAATAGGTTTCCCACCAGTCCTTGACATGGGGGGTAGTTTTGAGGAGTTCAAAAATTATCTTCTCCCGATCGGAAAAGTCATGAACCGAGAAATATCCTTCTCATATATTCAACCATCTATATACGACATCTACATCTATTTGACCCTCAAATATGGGAATGTCAAAGTTTACTTGTACCTTAAAGGGAGTCGTGCCTCCAGAATGGCTGCTAGATGTAGATGCGCCGTTGGTGGGCAGGCGTTGAAGGATCTGGGAAAATTTATCCATCATCGCATTCATTTGTTTTTCGAGGGCCTCCTCGAGCAATATTTTGATAGGATCTCATGCTCCCTCATCTTTCTTTTCATCCCCCATAGGCGTCCGTCGGGGTTTGCGAGGCTGATCTTGCAAAGGTTCCACCAGATCGAGCCCTAACTCCTTAGACCCTGACCTCATTGGGGACATGCAAAGAAGGATCAAGAAAAATAAGACCACTCTGATACCACTAATCCATATTTATGCAAGAACACAATAGAATACATAAATAACCATAAACATAGAAATACAATGGAAATAAGGCTTCATTTCATTAGTATCAAATCACAAAAATGTGATTACAAACATGATGGAAATAAAATAGCTAGGGTGCTGGTAGTGAATCTATGAGAAGAGATGTGGCGACTACAGACCTCTAAAATATGTTACAATGAGGCTCAAGGGCCTATTTATTATGGAGAAACAATGGATAATTATAAACATCAAAAAACCTAACCCTAGGAGACGAAGTGGCAAAAATATAGACCCCGTTTGGGTAAATTGGTGTTCAACTTCCCGGGGATGTAACTTCGGCATACTATCTCTGTTTGGGGCCTCAAAATGGCTCTAGAAGTTCAAGACCTGAAAAACTGCTAAAAATAGTAAGTTATGAAAAAAAATTGAAAGAGACAATGGTGGGGCCCAAAGTGGAATAGGCAGGTGGCCACCAATATCCACCTAGATCAAGTAATGTATCCCATGAACCAATCAAGAGCTGCCCTTCAAAAGCTATTGAGAGTTGTGCTCTTTTCACAACATCATTATTGACATTCTACATAGCCCACACCACATTTTCCACGAACAAAAATCGATCCATATCCTCATCCCCCGCACCCTTAAAAGTGGGTAGCTTCATATGTGTGGCCATATCATATGCAGGTTGTGGTGGAGGTGGGGTAGGGGGATTCTTACCCTTGCGTGAGTTTTATGGTAGCATAGCCAGGGGAATTGTTTCTGTGTGTGCAACACCACCTTTGCTTAGATCAGGTGGATCCCTGAAAGTATTGTACACTGATTTATCCCCTTCTTGATTAACCCGGTAGTATTTACCACTTCGCCTCATGCTTCCACTCTGATCAGAGGTCATTCACTCGGTGTGACTGCACAAGACACCCTTTTCACACAATAGCATCTTAATCATCAGCAACAATGTTTGCAAGAACTTACCCCTAAATCCTTTGAAAAACATTCTCTCAGCTTCAGAATAGGATACAAACTGATCAACTGCAAACTCAGCTACAAATCGACCCAAAACGTTATCAACATAGTGGTCTACAGTCTGGGTAATGGATTTATTCGCCCTCTCTAGTTGTAGGATTAATTCAAGGGCCCATTGAATGACCTGATCGTCTTTCCAACAAGTTTGGAATTTTTCTAGCCTTTCCAACCACTCCTGCAGTTCATGTGTGAAGGTTACGAAGAAGATCTCATGTACCACTATAAAAATATACTTATTCTTCCACTCTTTGGCAAATAGCTTCTTACTTCTATTTTGTTTTAGGGAAAATTCCTAGATTTTCTTTTCAAACCAGTCTTTAAGTTCAGGATGTAATGGCTACCAATGACCCCATGGCATCACCCAATCTCTCTCTCAAATTTTTCTCGGTCTCGGAAACAGAACCATTTGTTGGTTTGAGGGGTCTTGACCCAGGTTCGGACTTGATGTTAACCAACAAACCCATGTACTAATGGCACTTTCGGCAATGGCCTGCTTGCGCAGTTCAAGGTCTCACATGAAGTAGTATGGGAGGGTGCCGGAACCAATTTTTCACACCCAGAGAGAGAGAGAGAGAGTTAATGAAGTGGACACCTATAGATCTAACAGGCCATCACTGAGGAAGCCCTAAAAAAATACCCTTAAATATGCGTAACATAATAACTTACGAAGCTAGCAAATCATACAATAATCACTAACAAGAGAAATATAACTCAGATCTATGCATTCATTGTTCTTTTAATCATCTATTACAGGTACTCACTTAATATATAATTAGAAATTACTATTGAGAGATAACATATAGTGCAACTCATAACAGAACACAGAGATATTCCAATATCAGCGAAATGTCTTCTCATTTATTAATACTCCAGATTCCACTTACAGACTCTTTGACATACCCATGCACAAATCCAACGATGTCTGCACACAGCAGGACTAAGTCCTCCGTGCACACAGCCAACAGGAGCCCTTACCCATAAAATTCCACACAAAAGCATCGCAGATCTAATATTTTCATTCAGACTTAACCAAAACTTCCCTCTAGACGCGATCTATTCATCTATTTACACTATTTTAGCCTACACTACTCTATGGTCCACAAACCATGGTTTTCAGCCCCCTAGTCTACCCTTTGACCCATTACAATCCATTAGGGCCTTTGACCCGCCCCAAAGCCCCTGTGCCAAATTAAAATATTACAAAATATTACAAAAATATATCAGAATTACAATTAGGGGACCCTGCTCCAACACATATACTATATATGAATAGTCATAATATATATTGACATATAAAACATGTACATCATAAGTGAAACATTCAATTAATCTAATATTTTTAAATCTAACTAGGCACTAAAAACTAAAATATTTCCTCAAGAGAATGTGCTTCCATCAACTTACAGAGAGGCTCGTCAATTGTTGGTTGAATTGGGGATTGAATATAATAAAATTTATTCATGTAAAAATGATTTCATTTTATACAAGGATTAATATCAAGACAAGGCATAATGCCCTATATGCAAAGAGAAGAGATATCATATAGATGTACAAGGTCCTACATTTCCAAATAAGTTTTTAGGTCAAATGGAAATTAAATGTAGAATCCAACGAATTTTTCGTTGCAAGTCACTTGCACAATTAATGGAATGGCATGCAAAGAATAAGAGTAAACATGGATTCATGAAAATTCCGACCGAATACAAAGCTTTGAAAGAAAAAGGAAAAATGGCTAGGAGAATTCAAAGATGAACCTCGTAGTATCAAGTTTGTTCTTGCAATTGACTGAGTGTGCCCATTATCTTTCATGAGCTGAAATTATAGTGTTTGATATTTAGATTGATATTATACAACATTCACCCATGGATGAGTGTTAGAAAGTAGTACCTTACATTTACTCTCATTGTTCCAGGAAAACATCAAGTTAAAAACATTGATGTTTATATTACGCCTTTTATTGATGAGACACAACTACTATGGAAAGGAAAAAACATTTATGGCATATCACATCCTCCATCAAATAGGTCCTTCATGTTTATGGTGTGCTATGTTGGACTATTCATGATTTCCCAAGACTTGGTGTTTGTTCCAGTAAGGTACTTTCTTTTTTTTATGTATTGACACTCATAATTTATTGTCATCCCAACTTTCACACTTAGTTTTACACAATTATTTTGATATTATTAACATTACTTATTGAATTGTAGTATTTCAAACAAAGGGGATATTTTCATGTCCAAGATGTGCAAAAACATTTCAAGGGTGATATTCTAAATATCTACATAAATTTATTTATTCAAACAACATGGTTTTTCTACCACCAGATAATAGGTTGAGAAACTTCCATAAGAATCAATTTTATAGAAAAGTTGAAATTAGAGGCCCTCCCATAATTATCGGTCAAACTAATTGGCTTAAGAAGTATGAAGATGTTGAATTGAAATATTGACATGATTTTTTTGATGGGGGTGATTTTATTTAAGAACCCGAACAAGTTGTAATTAAGATTTCAGAAGGGATGGAAAGGAAATCCATATTTTATGAGCTCCCATACTAGAAGGATATATTAATAGATCACATATTAGATCCTATGCACAATTTCAAAAATGTCCCAGATTCAATATTTCGACATATAGCAGTAAAACAGAAGGAAACCTTGTCTTCAAGGAGAGATATTGCTCTTTCGTGTACCAAATTTGATAAAAAACATTGTGTCCAAACAGGGAAAATGGAAAATATGCAGAAGCTCCATGAATTTTAAAAAATAAAGAGCTATTATAACTAAAAAATGGCATACTTTCAATAAGGACACCTATTGGCTATGGGTCATCATTGGATAAAGCATTCATAGTTGGTGGACATATCAAAAGATTTAAAACACATAATTTTCATAATTTTGTGAAGGTATTATATATCATCATTTAACATTTAATAGTAAAATTTATTAGGTACTAAATATATTCTGATAATAACTAATGACCTTTGATAAAAAAAATTGACAACATACCATACCATTGACAATTAGGGGGGATTCATGTCTTATCATTGACTTGAGGAATTCCATAAGTCGATTGTCAACATTTGCAAGGTATGTGGTATGGAATGTTCATGTGTGAGAGACATATATATATTATATTGCATTTTAATGTTTCCCTAAAGGTTCATACTAATTTACTATTTGTATATTAGGTGGGTGATATCCAAGGAGATCCACAAATTTGAAGCACCAAAATGGAAGATGGAAATTGCATAAATTGTAAGTGTATTTGAGAAGTGTATCCCTACAATATTCATGGAACTAAAAGTCCATTTACTTATACACCTAGCCAATTACATTGAATTGGAGGATGTCATATCAACGAGGTTATGTTTTTATTTGAGAGTTATATAAAAAATCTAAAAATAAATGACCAATGAAAGGCGCCTCTAGAGGCTTCCAGAGTTGAAGGGTATGTATTGAATGAAGCATTTTTCTTCACCTATCAATTCCTTGGTAAGGATTTCTAATACGGGCCATGCTTCTTGGATGATGAATGATAATTAGATATTATTGATGGAGAAAAAAAACAATCTAATGGTGTTCAAGTATAAATTACTAAGTAAACTTATGATCATTGTGGTGGTTTTTATTGGAATCATTAATTTTATCTGTAATTTATTTGTCAAATTAACAACATGAACTTTGGAGTTTGAAATAAACATGTTGACATGTAATAGGTAGATGAAACTATTATACTCGACAAGTTCAATATATACGACATGGACTTTATGAACAAATGGATTGTTTTGTATAATAAAAAGAGATAAGAAGTGTTAGAAGCAAGGAGAAAATTTAAGAGATCGAACCCAAGGAATAACCCATTTCCTATTGATTTGCAAGGGTATGGGGCAAAGATTTCACACTAGAATGGGTTATTGAACAAGTTCAAAATCAAATAGAAGATGCAAGTATAGATTCAAACATAACAGAATATGAAACCAACATGTCTAGAGGATGTGAAAGGAAGGTATAATTGGAATTTTACAAAATGTTGTATCCTTGCAGTTTTGACACTATTAACTATTTTAATATTCATCATTATATTTGTTTTAACCGAAATAAATGGTCTCTAATAGGTAAGGAAATATCTAGAAATATGGGCATATGCTCAACATTATCATGTAGAACGTGTAGATGTAAAGAGAATATACTTCAATTGTGGAATCACGATTGACTTCAACCAATCCAATCGATCAAGCTCAAAAGATAAGAATATTATTGAAGGGAATCTAAAATATTTTGAGAAAATATAAGAAATTATTGAATTGGATTACCGTTGTTTTAAATTTTGCTTTTTTAAGTGTAGAGGGTATGAAGCATTTGAGAGGAGATGAAGACATGATACCCATAGTGGATTTTTTTCTATAGATTCCTCAAAGTTCCTATCAGAGGATAAGGAGCCTTATGTTCTACCAATTCATTGTGAGTAGGTATGTATTTAACTCAAAGAATAAGTGGTAGTGGTCAATAATATATTAATACATTGTTTATTTCAAATATATACATGTTTTTATTCATCAATAAAAATTTTATAATGTACGTCTAATATATGTATGTACTCATTCATGTGCAGGTATTTTTCTATGAAGATATTCTAGACCTGAAATGGATATTTGTCATACATGTTGGTCCAATATTAATGCATGTATTTGATGATGCATTAGTGGATACTAAGAAAACCAATGATGGCCAACAAAATGGGCGAGATAGATTAGAGAACATAAAATAAATTGATATCCATAATCATGTTGAATATGGTTATGTTTAGGCACATGAAGACAACAATACAAATTTAGATGATGTTATGGAAGACAACAATATGGATGTTAAAGAAAATGATGATCCAAATACATATGGTAACAATATGGATGGTCTACATTCATATTTCAATGATGATTAAGATGATGCGGGTCAAGACAAGGATGATGATAATATTAGCTACTTGAAGTATCATATGAACATTCATAATGATACCCTGGATGGAATTGTTGTAGACAATGATGTTAGTGACCAATACTTCTAAAGTTTCAGAATTATTTATAATCAATGTTTAAAAAATGATGATTCTTTTAGCCTAAACTTTGAAATTCTTCATTATTATTTGTGTCAATACAAATTACCTATTTCAATATCATTAAATTGTTTAAGCTATGGTATGAATTGTTAGCAAACAAAAATAGGATTACTTGAATGCTTCTTCCATTCATTTTGTATCAACATATGTTCGTGAAAGCATAAAAGTTAATAAAATATTAATGTATGTTTCTCATAATGATTTGAATAAGAAACTTTTTTAACATCATTATTTTTATATTGTTTGGATTTCAATGTTGTTCAACATAATTTTTTATTATGTTTTATTAACAACTAAGCATAAAATAATTAAACATAATAAAATATTTTAATCACCTAGAATTAGATGAAAATTTAATAAATTAAATCTCAATTTTATTTTCCTATTTCATATCAAAACATGAATATTCAATCTCAATGATATCTTTTAAATTAACATTTTAACCACTCACCATGTGACATCGATGGAAGAAACTGGTGATGGGTGTATTGGAATATGCTCCATGACATTTCAAGATAGTTTCGACAAATATTCAATAGATGGGAATGATGAATGATGGCAATGAGACTGCATGATGAACTTTGATGCAAACATGGACTATCTAAAACATTATGCAAGGACATCAAGCATACATGAGTCTTGAAACCCTCGCACACTGTTAAGGCACGTGTCTAGTCTAACAATGTCAAATTATGATGGATACAATAATAGTTTGAAGAAATTTCAACGGTGGCCACCTTCACTACTCACCATGCAGTATGACGTTGGTGATGGGCATGTTGGAAGACGTTCCATGAAATTTCAAGAGAGTTTTGATAAATCCCTAAATTCCTTAGTCCCTAAGCTTTCATTTACCTTTATATCCTTAAGCCCTAATCCCTAAAGTACCATTAGTCCTTCAACTCTAGTTAATCACTAACCCCTTAACACAAAAGCCCTAAATTCCCTAACCCCTAATCCATTGACCCTTAAAAAATTAATCCCTAATCCCTAATCCCTTAATACATAAACCTCTATTCCCTAAGCACTTAAAAATTAATCCCTTAATCCATAATCCCTAATCCATTACTTAACATGTCAGTGCAAAATCCCTTAGCTCTTGACCCTTAATCCCTTAAATTCTAAACCCTAATCCCTTAACCCTTAATCCCTACACCCTGAATCCCTAAATCTCATAATAGTCAAAGCCCTTATCCACTTAACCCCCAACACCTCAATTAATTAAATATTTAGTCATATTCAGTGTTAAATGTAATGTTAAATATGGCGCTAATAAGGGATCTAACCAAGGCACTAATTTAGGCACTAAAATGGGAGATAAATATGGCACTATTACTGGTGCTATTTTCGCATAATATTTGGTGAAATTTCTAACACTATTTCTGGCGTAATTTCTGGTTTTATTTTTTTCTCTATTTCTAGCACTATCAGTGCATGATTTAGTGCCTAAAAGTTTTGGCCAGCGAAAACAATGCCAAAAATAGCCCCATACCAATAAATAGCAGTGACTTTTTTAAAAAAATGGAGAAAAATACACTAAAATACTCCTTGGAAGCAAAAAAGGGAGCTAATCACAGGGATTTGTTGTAGTGTGTATGGGGGGTCTACATTGCAATTTGCGGGAGAAAATGATGTTGTTAAAACACAGATTAGTGGAGGAGGCTTGTGCAGAAGCACAATACCTAGATAACATAGGCCTAAAGAAAGCACAATCAAGAGGATAGAAGCATAAGGAGCATGCGGGAGCTTCTAAGGAGGGGAAGAAAAACAAAAAGGGGGAAAATATAAAAATGCGAAGGCTAGGACACATCAATTCAAATATCCTGACAACCACTACAACATTGATGACAATAAAATGGAGAAGTGTTGGAAGTTCCATCTATAGCTTAACCTAGAGAATAAAAAGAAATAAAATAAGAAGAAGAATACCATGGCCATTGATTCGAGCACTGAGTTGAAATCATCTTGAATGTGATTAAGAATAATTTGTATACATCAGGGTATAAGGAGGTGAGTCTTAGTATCCTTTAGCAACAAGAGGAGAAATAAATGACCAAACTACTGTATATAAAGAATCAAGTCAATAAGAAAAATATTCATGCTCTATTTAACCCAAGATCACATATAAATCTCATAGTAGCAGAGATAGTCAAGAATATGTGGTTGGAAGTTTGTGATCATCCAATCCTGTATCCATTTGGATGGGTAAATAAGCATGTGGAGTTAAAGGTAAAAAACATTTTGCAAGATTATGTTTTCCATCGGTGTTGATTTTATTGATTAAGTAGAACTAGATGTGGTTCCCATTGATGTATTTAGAACCATGTTTTGGAGTCTGAAAATGTACATGTGAGATGAAATATTCATGTGGATATCTAACAAGTATCGACTTGTCAAGGTTGGGAAATCGTTCACCATCAATGCGCATAAAGGAAATTTAAAAAAAATTCTAGTAAGTGCCAACCTGATCCGGATTTATGCAGGAACGCAACAGAATAAACATATAACCATAAATACAGAGATGCAGCAGAAATAACACTTCATTTCATTAATATCCAAGAACTGAAATTTGCTTACAGACAAAATGGAAATAAAAATAGCTAGGGCGCTGGTAGTTATCTCTGAGAAGAGATGTGGCGGCTACAGGCCTCTAAAATATGTTACAATGAGGCTCGAGGGCCTATTTATTGTTTAGAAACAATGGGAAATCCTAAACAACCAAAACCCTAGCCCTAGGAGATGAAGCGCCAAAACTATGGGCCCCGTTTGGGTAAATTGGTGTTTCAACTTCCCAGGGGCGTAACTTTGGCATACGATCTCCGTTTGACGCGTACCATACCTCGTTAGAAAGATCTATCCGAGGACTACAAATTTGGAATGGGAAACATTAGTCCATGGACCCATGTTGCCCTCCGTTTTCCCAAAAAACGTCGTTTAGGGCCTCAAAACGGCTCCGGAAGTTTAGGACCCGAAAAACTGCTAAAAATAGTAAACTGTGCCGAAACTGAAAAACTGAAATGGACAATGGTGGAGCCCCAAGTGGAATAGGCAGGTGACCACCAATATCCACCTGGATCATTCCTCCCCCTTAGGAAGCAATGGTCCCCATTGCGTTAAGTTCCTCCATGAGATGAGGAAATTTCTGCTGAACTTGGTCCCTGGTGAACCACTTTCCTTGGTGCGGGAGTTGGCCAGCTTTGACAACCCGATATAGTTGGATCTTCTGTTGGTGAGTGTTATTGATTTGCATGTCCATGATACAATCTGTGGTGGCCTGTTCCATGCAGTCTGGGTTTAACTCTGTTGGTGTGAGTTGTTCTGCAATGTCCGAGGTGTCCAGTAGAGGTGGGAAGTAAGGACGAAGGCGATCCACATTGAAGACTGGGTGCAGACCAAGGAATGGTGGAATACTGAGCTCGAATGCATTGTTCCCTACAGCCTTGGTGATGGTTTACGGCCCGTATCGGAGCGGGCGAAGCTTGCGGTGGGGTCCAGTGAGGCGCTCCTTCTGCAAATGTAGCCATACTTTGTCACCCACCTGGAAGTTGTGTGGCACCCGGTGTTGATCATGGCGTTTCTTGTACTTGGCATTGGCTCTGTCCAATATATCATGAACCTGTTGGCGGATGTGTTGAATGCGCTCGATGAAGCTACTGGCTTTGTCAACTTCAGACTGGACATGAGCTGAATTGGCCTGAGCAGCTGCAAATGGCATGGCTTCGTCAATGGGACATAGTGGCTGGAATCCCAAGCCCACCTGAAAGGGGCTATGGCCGATTGAACTGTGGAGAGCCCGATTATAACTATGTTGTACATAGGGGAGGCTCTCGTCCCATGTGCGTGGATGCTTTGAATTTTACATGCGCAGAATGTGTACAATCATTCTGTTGACGACCTCTGTCTGGCCATCTGTTTGGGGATGGAAAGCTGTGGAATTGGTGAGCTTGATATCCAACATTGACCAGAGGTTGTGTTATCACTCAGGTTTTCCTTGAAGTTGTGGAAAAGGAAAGTATACCCGAGGTAACCACAAACAAACCATCGGATACAGAATCTAGCCAATCTGTATCCAGAGAGGGCTTTCTCTTTATGATTTAACTTTATTCTTAGAAACTTTTAGGCTAGTTATAAGTCTAAGAGTTTGTTTGAAAATGGTGGAATCTGCCAACTAAGGGCAAGGTTGAATATTTTCAGGCCATTGGGCTATGGAGTCGAAAGGATGGCTTTACTGGATTAATCTTCTACACACAAGATGGCTTTGCAGGGCAAGATAGCCAAACAGAGAACAATTTTTAGAAATTAAAGTAGATGGAATGGATTTTGAAGGGATGAAAGGCAATCAAGAATCTTTCAACATATTCAAAGAAAGAAAATGAATTATTACAAACAAAGAGCAGTTAAGAATTCTTTATTATAGTAATCAAAATGTTCAAACCAGCGAAACAAATGCAATTAAGAATTCGTTGCTTATAACCAGTTTGGAAGAAAACATTTGGAATAACTGCAATAGAAAATCAGAGTACACTTAAGTAAGTTCTGATTTATTCTTTTATGTCAATTATTCAGGAATGGAAACACAGTGATATTATAAACATATATAAAACTTAAAACATAGGATAGAAAGACTTTTTGAACTGCAGTTCGACGCATGAATCTTGCAAAAAGTTCGGAGCTTCAAATAGTCATCCAGCAAGCCACAAATAAATTTCTCGAAAACACTTTTATTCCAAAAACATCAATGTCACAGCAAAGTAGTAGAATCCACCCAAAATACTTCCAAGAGTGAAGTATTTATACAAATTCTAAACTAAAATATCTTGAAAAAATATCAAAATTGGTTCACAAATCTCTCCAACTATTTTACATAAATAGAACTTAAGTAAAGGACACTCCAACTAATGCATCTATTTGGCACTATTTTGTATGGATAGGTGATGACAAAGAGGAGAATTCGAATTTGATCCAACTCTTAATTGATGATGAGACATCCAAGTCACTAATTGCTTCCTTTCTTTGTGCATTTTGCTCCAACAATTCTGCAAACTTGGGGTCCAATGATATCTTTTTATTTCTCAATCCGTAATACATATGTCAAACATGAAAGAGGTTATTGTGGATTAATATTTTGGTGAGATAAACGTCTTTCATTTTCCTAAAATTCCTCTCCAGATGTGCACAATAGGCTCTGTAAAAATATGTGAAAAACAGAGTTTTACAGAGTCTGAACAATAGCCTGTAAAGATGTACATGTATTTCTCTTTCTGAAATCACTGTGGAAAAAGTGAGACAGGTTTTTTTAGATGAGTGTCTTAGGAACAAAAAAAACCTTCATTTTTGTATGATGTATTTCGGATTGGCCACAATATTCTCTGCAAAAGGATGACGTAACTGGAATTTTCTGCAAAAAGTGCTTTCCAACATTGTTTAATATTTCCAAAACCATAATAGCTGTTAGAAAAGTGAGAGAGGTTTTTGTAGATGGTCCTATTAAGAACATAAACCTCCTTCAATTTTTCAAAATTAATCTTGGATTGATCACAATAGTTTCTGCAAAACAATGACTAAAACATGCAATTTCTGCAAAAATGTTCCTTCTTGTTGTATTTTTCATCTTTCCACTTTTTTGTTCTTTTGACTGTTTTACTTTCACTTTTAAACAAAATTAAATGTTGGTGAAAGTATTTTCATTTATTTTTACCATTTTACTACCTCTGTAATTACTTTTACTGTTTACCTTTGACCGCTCTGTAACTTCATTTTAACTTTCACTCTGACTTTTACCTGATACACTTTAACCACTGATACTCTTTAACTGTTATGCTTTTACTATCCCTGTAATTTCTCATTTCACTTTTACCATTCACTGTGCACATTTCATCATTCTAATCTCTCTCTGACTTTGTATACAAACTATTTTTTGAATGAAGATATTGAATTAAAATCTGAGAATTTGGAGCAAACAATTTTGCAACTAGTATTGAAATTGTTGGTCCAAATCCATATTCTGATAGTAACCTGCTAAAATCAAACAATTTGTTAATGAAATATAGTTCTGCGGGGAGGTGATTGTAGGCTTTTTGAAAGACCTGTGGAATTAGATCAGTCTGTGAAGGTTTAACTCTTCATGAGATAAATTGGCAGATTTCTCAAGCATATCTCCTATGGACAGGGGAGTCAAGGCTTGACCAGGTTGAAATTGTAGCATCTCATTAATAGACTGAGCAGTAATAGGAAAAAGGATGTTCTCGCTTGGGGATAATACTGCTCTCTGATTTGGATCATAATTAGCATGGCAATAATGGATAATTTCAGGAAAGATATGGACTGAGGGGAAAAGGTACCTAGGAAGACCAGACTCCCATAACCCAATAATATCTGAGCCCTTCAAATAATTGTCTCTGCAGCGACAATAAATTCGAAGGGGATTTTGAGTAAAATTCAAGTCGTTTATTTGAAAATCTTTGTCCACTAATGATAAGTAATCCAAATCTTTATGGGGAGCATTCAATGGAACTACATTCAGGGCCAAAGGAACTTCCATTTTGGTTCTTGTGTATTCAAAGTGGAAATTTCGGGGGTTTTTTCACGGAAAGGGCACAATTTCAGTTTTGAAGATGAAATTTACAGCTTTCTGTGGATGCGATTGAAATTCTGAGGAAAGGGAAGACTCAAAACACTCTGTAACAGTTTTTTGGTATAGAATTTTAAATGAACGACATGATTTCACAGAGTTTGAAACGGGAAATGATGTAAATACCTGTTTTCAGAAGGAAAACCATGTTTAACAGGTACTGATGGACGATGGATGGACGCTTCAATACTGGAATGATGGGGGTCTTCAATAAATTTTGTTAATGGCAGTTTAACAGTCAATTTTCAAATTTTCAGTGTGGAGGGCGCAATCGCTTTCAACATACAGAATGAGGAAAAATACGTGAAATTTGTTTTATTTGGAAAGTCAAAGGAATTTTTTATTATTTTTTGAGGATGACATCACTGGCGTACGACATGACACATCACGGGAAATGGGCGGTAAGCGGTAAATTCTGCACCACTTTTGGGAGCAGGCGGTTTTCTGCGACTTGGCAGTGATTCCACTGGTTGAATGACACGTGGTAGGGACACTATTTGGAAACCGCTCCCATCTCGCACGTTAATTTTCAGACAAGGGATGGGCAGCGGAATGTTTATGGGTCGTAGATCTCGAATGGAAGGATCGAACGGTGGTCCAAAAAGGAAGTGGCGGGGAAGTTAATGCAAGGGCCCAACGTGTTTTATTATGAGTTAATCATTCCGAGAAGCTTTTGATTGGCGGAGGGGGAGGTTATTAATTAACCCAGGTGATTAATTAATCCCTTTGGTTTTATTAAGGGTCGGGGTTACGGAGACTTGGGTTTTATTTTTTTTTTCGTTTAAAACATAAAATATATGTTTAAACCTTTTTTCAAATATTTTTTATTATATGGTAATAAATTAATGAAATTTATTAACCATAGGGGGCGGGGATAGTTTATAAGGATATGTTTTTAGCCAAAGGGATTTTATAATGTGGGTATTTGATTTCATCATATGGGTTTAAATACTTTGGCTAAAACGTAGAATACAAAGGTTTTTTGGGATATTACATTGGAGGAGTTATATATATAGGAAAAGGTATTTTCACTAGGGTTTTAATAGATAAAATGAGATGTTAATATGACAAAGGGACAAGGAAAACTCAAAATACTTTACAAATATAGGAAAGTGAAGATTTCTGAAGCAAATTGTATTATATCAACTTCAACACTTTAGACTTAGAATAACAAGTAATTTTGAGGGGCTTTTATGAAATATGGCATGATTTTCCTAAGTAAAATGGGATTTTACTTAGGAAAGGATTAAAAGTGAATGAGTGTAATGATAAATATCTGTAAATACTAAGGTTTTCTCCAATCATTGGGCCGAGGGTCCGGTCCCTCCAAAAGTCAAGGAAATGCCTTGAGCCCCTCTAATCTTCAAATTCCTTAGCACTTAGGGGAAATTAGTAAAATCTTTAGGGAAAAAGTGAGATGGGAAGTTAATGATTTTGACTTTGCTTTTCTTTGAAATTCTGCCAATGTAGTGTTCTGCCTTTGCACTCGGTGATGAAAGTAAAAGATTACAAACATTTAAAACCATCATTCATCATATGTAATTCAGCAACAACATCTACCTACCCTACTTACTTACTCTACCATTTTCTCTTCTTTATTAGGGTGCACTTAGACTGGCAAACCCTTATCAATCTTCTTTTCTTTTACATGGAAAACCTATCTAAGTCTACACTTATTACATCCAAGGGCTCAGATTAAACTGTTGAGCACCTTTTATTAACTCTACCTATCTACTTATCTGCCAAGATTAAACTGTTTGGTCAGATATTTATTCTCGATTCTACAACATGAAATTGAAAAATGAATGAGTCAAGTTTATACAGTTTGACTCTTCATAAATTGTGGCAAAGTTTAACAAGCTGCACACAATTACTTATTTACAAAAAATGAAATAGTAGTGGCATTTGGATTTGCACACTTTCCTTGGTCTATTTTTGTTTGGGGTTCATTTCTTTCACTTTTTTGACCATTTTATTTTTCTTACCCTTTGATTTTTTCTTTTAGGGTATACCCTCTTTACATTTTTTAAATTTTTTGATTTTTTGGTTTTTCAAGAATATGGAACACCTTTGCTCAAGAAAAAGGTTTGAACATATTCCATAGTTCAATCAAGACAATCATGAAAAATGACACCTATTAGTATAGGAGTCTAACACTGGCTCCACTTGGGGATGGCTTTTCCTTGTGAAAAGTCAAGAACAGCAGGTCAGTTGCCTCAAAATGTCTTCAAACTAAACCATGTAATCTCCTTCTTCTGGTAGCTTTATTGTATATATGATAGTAAAACTTCTGAATCTTAGGGCCTTCACTTCGGGCTTCAACTCCAGTAAGTTACTATCCACTCAAAACTTAAAACTTTGTTGCCCAGTTAGGAATTTTCTGCCTTGTTCCAATCCCAAACATGCATTTGCTATGGTTGAAAATCTTGAATTGAATATAGTCCTTTTTCTGCAACCTGAAATCTGATCTGAAACTAAAACAACACACAAAAATTTTCAAACCAACTTAATGAAAAACTAGCTGAAAATTGACAACTAAAAAAAATGCTTAAAATTCTGAGCTTATTGACACTCGTCTATCTACTCAATCTACTAAAAATCTTATTGAATCAGGTAATACAAAAATGCCAATGAAGCCAATCAAGTAGCTGTAAAAATAAATGGATAACTTGATTGCTTGTGATCAAAATTGGAAGTATATTATGATCATGTGTCTTTATAATAAATGATATGATGTGTAAAGGCCACTTTTGATGTATTTGATCCTTATAGAGAAAACATGTTTGCAAATTTGGGCTCAAAAGATTCTCCATATAATCTAATATAGGATCAATAAAAACATGATGTATGTTATTTACTTCTAGACCTTCAATGACTAATTGTTCAATTGAATTATGAATATTAGACCATGAACTTATTTCTTCAGTCTTGTGTTTGAAAGAATAATCATCTTCAATATGCAAGTCAAAAGATAGTACAATTTCCTCTTGCTTTGGAGAAGGAAGATTTTCAAAGAACTCTTTAGGATTTCGGAAATTGTATGACTGAATTTGTGAATGCAAAAGTTTGATTTCATTTTCATAATTTTCAGAAATTATATCAAGAAGCCATTTTTTAACTCGAGGAGAACATTTTCTTGATTTAAAAAGAAGAAAGAAAGCTCTTAGAAAATCCTCATCAAACTGAAGTTTTGATAACTCATCCCTGAATTCATTTAAAATTTCATCAAATGGAAGATTTTCCACAAACCCTGTCATCCAGTATCACTATTAATTCTTTGGAATATGGATTATTTGGTTGTGGAATTTCTCTGAAACTTGAAGCTCTAGATCTCTGATCAACAGTGTCTTGATTGGAAAATGATATCAAAAGAGTCAGAAGAATGATGCTCAAATGTGCATGGAGATTTTATATTTACAATTTTCAAAAGAGAAATTAAAAACTACTCTAAAATACAATATACATTGGAAAACTCTATCAATTTAGAAAGAACTTAATGTCTTGGATAACAATCCAAGTTGAAAGCCCGATCTTTCCATATTGTTCTTCCAGGTTCATTCCTCCAGTGGAGTCTTAGTAGTGAAATTGATTTTGGAGTTGCCAGGTGAATGATTTTAACCTTTGTGTGTCTGATCACTGTCCACCATCATAGATCAGATCTAAACCTGTAAAACAATTCTGAAGAAAAATTTAGTTCTTCAGGAAACCAAATTTTGAGTATTTTATGATTATTTTGTTTTTTTGTGAATTTTCAAAACAACTTCTATGATTTCTTTAAGAGGCTTTAGATATGAGATTTAAACTTTCTTAAAGACTTATTAAAATAGAGAACTGATGAAATGTTTGAAATCAAATCTTAGGTCATAAACTAAACAGAGATAGACTGAAGAAACATTTATTTACTTTTGCAATTGCAGAGCAAAAGCAATTTCAAAGGCTACCTGGCTAACTTCAGGCTCTGTCTATAGTTTATAAAATAAGCAATAATAACAATAAAATTGTTCAGGTCCCCAGTATGGTCGCCACTATGTTATCACTCAGGTTTTCCTTGAAGTTGTGGAAAAGGAAAGTAAACCCGAGGTAACCACAAACCAACCTTCGGATACAGAATCTAGCCAATATGTATCCAAAGAGGGCTCTCTCTTTATGATTTAACTTTATTCTTAGAAAATTTTAGGCTAGTTATAAGTCCAAGAGTTTGTTTGAAAATGGTGGAATCTGCCAACTAAGGGAAATTTTGAATATTTTCAGGCCATTGGGCTATGGAGTCAAATGGATGGCTTTACTGGATTAATTTTCTACACACAAGATGGCTTTGCAGGGCAAGATAGCCGAACAGAGAACAATTTTTAGGAATTAAAGTGGATGGAATGGGTTTTGAAGGGATGAAAGGAAATCAAGAATCTTTCAACATATTCAAAGAAAGAAAATGAATGATTACAAGCAAAGAGCAGTTAAGAATTCTTTATTATAGTAATCAAGATGTTCAAACCAGCGAAACAAGGGCAGTTAAGAATTCGTTGCTTATAACTAGTTTGGAAGAAAACATTTGGAATAACTGCAATAAAAAATCAGAGTACACTTAAGTAAGTTCTGATTTATTCTTTTATGTCAATTATTCAGAAATGGAACACAGTGATATTATAAACAGATATAAAACTTAAAACATAGGATAGAAAGACTTATTGAACTACAGTTCGACACATGAATCCTGCAAAAAGTCCTGAGCTTCAAATTATCATCCAGCAAGACACAAAGAAGTTTCTCCAAAGCACTTTTATTCCAAAAACATCAATTTCACAGCAAAGTAGTAGAATCCACCCAAAATACTTCCAAGAGTGAACTATTTATACAAATTCTAAACTAAAATGTCTTGAAAAAATATTAAAATTGGTTCACAAATCTCTCCAACTATTTTACATAAATAGAACTTAAGTAAATGACACTCAAACTAATGCATCTATTTGGCACTATTTTGTATGGATAGGTGATGACAAAGAGGAGAATTCGAATTTGATCCAACTCTTAGTTGATGATGAGGCATCCAAGTCACTAACTGCTTCCTTTCTTTGTGCATTCTGCTCCAACAATTCTGCAAACTTGGGGTCCAATGATATCTTTGTATTTCTCAATCCGTAATAGATATGTAAAAAGTGAAAGAGGTTATTTTGTATTAATATGTTGGTGAGATAAACCCCTTTCAGTTTCCTAAAATTCCTCTCCAGCTGTGCACAATAGGCTCTGTAAAAATATGTTTAAAACAGAGTTTTACAGAGTCTGAAAAATAGCCTGTAAAGATGTGCATGTATCTCTCATTCTGAAATCGCTGTGCAAAACGTGAGATAGGTTTTTGTAGATGGTTCTCTTTGGAACAAAAACCTCCTTCAGTTTTGTATGATGTATTTTTTATTGGCCACAATATTCTCTGCAAAATGATGACGTAACTAGAATTTTCTGCAAAAAGTGCTTTCCAACATTGTTTAATATTTCCAAAACCATAATAGTTGTTAGAAACGTGAGAGAGGTTTTTGTAGATGGTCCTCTTAAGAACATAAAACTCATTCATTTTTTCAAAATTAATCTTGGATTGATCACAATAGTGTCTGCAAAAAAATGACTAAAACATGCAATTTCTGCAAAAATATTCCTTCTTGTTGTGTTTTTCATCTTTTCACTTTTTTGTTCTTTTGACTATTTTACTTTCACTTTAGACAAACTTCAATGTTGGTGAAAGTATTTTAATTTCCTCTTTTTACCATTTTACTGTCTCTGTAATTACTTTTACTATTTACCTTTGACTTCTCTGTAACTTCACTTTAACTTTCATTCTGACTTTTACCTGATACACTTTAACCACTGATACTCTTTAACTGTTATGTTTTTACAATCCCTGTAAATTCTCATTTCACTTTTACCATTCACTGTGTACATTTCATCATTATAATCTCTCTCTGACTTTGTATACAAACTGTTTGTTGAATGAAGATATTGAATTAAAATCTGAGAATTTGGAGCAAACAATTTTGTCAACTAGTATTGAAATTGTTGGTCCAAATCCATATTCTGATGGTAACCTGCTAAAATCAAACAATTTGTTAATGAAATCCAGGTCTGCAGGGAGGTCATTGTAGGATTTTTGAAATACCTGTGGAATGAGATCAGTCTGTGAAGGTTTAACTCTTCATGAGATAAATTGGCAGATTTCTCAAGCATATCTCCTATGGACGGGGAGTCAAGGCTTGACCAGGTTGAAATTGAAGCATCTCATTGATTGACTGAGCAGTAATTGGGCAAAGGATGTCTTGGTTTGGGGATAATACTGCTCTCTGATTTGGATCATAATTAGCATGACAATAATGGATAATTTCAGGAAAGATATGGACTGAGGGGAAAAGGTACCTAGGAAGACCAGACTCCCATAACCCACTAATATCTGAGCCATTCAAATAATTGTCTCTGCAGCGAAAATAAATTCGAAGTGGATTTTGAGTAAAATTCAAGTCCTTTATTTGAAAATCTTTGTCCACTAATGATAAGTAATCCAAATCTCTATGGGGGGCATTCAATGGAACTACATTCAGGGCCAAAGGAACTTCCATTTTGGTTCTTGTGTATTCAAAGTGGAAATTTCGGGGGTTTTTTCACGGAAAGGGCACAATTTCAGTTTTGAAGATGAAATTTACAGCTTTCTGTGGACGCGATTGAAATTCTGAGGAAAGGGAAGACTCAAAACACTTTGTAACGGTTTTTTGGTATAGAATTTTAAATGAACGGCATGATTTCACAGAGTTTGAAACGGGAAATGATGTAAATACCTGTTTTCAGAAGGAAAACCGTGTTTAACAGGTACTGATGGATGACAGATGGACACTTGAATACTGGAATGATGGGGGTCTTTAGTAAATTCTGTTAATGGCAGTTTAACAGTCAATTTTCAAATTTTCAGTGTGGAGGGCGCAATCGCTTTCAACATACAGAATGAGGAAAAATACGTGAAATTTGTTTTACTTGGAAAGTCAAAGGAATTTATTATTATTTTTTGAGGATGACGTCACTGGCGTACGACATGACACATCACGGGAAATGGGCGGTAAGCGGTAAATTCTGCACCGCTTTTGGGATCAGGCGGTTTTCTGCGACTTGGCAGCGATTCCACTGGTTGAATGACATGTGCTAGGGACACTATTTGGAAACCGCTCCCATTTCGCACGTTAATTGTCGGACAAGGGATGGGCAGCGGAATGTTTATGGGTCGTAGATCTCAAATGGAAGGATCGAACGGTGGTCCGAAAAGGAAGTGGCGGGGAAGTTAATGCGAGGGCCCAACGTGTTTTATTATGAGTTAATCATTTCGGGAAGCTTTTGATTGGCGGAGGGGGAGGTTATTAATTAACCCAGGTGATTAATTAATCCCTTTGGTTTTATTAAGGGTCAGGGTTATGGAGACTTGGGTTTTATTTGTTTTTTCGTTTAAAACATAAAATATATGTTTAAACCTTTTTTCAAATATTTTTTATTATATGGTAATAAATTAATGAAATTTATTAACCATAGGGGGCGGGGATAGTTTATAAGGATATGTTTTTAGCCAAAGGGATTTTATAATGTGGGTATTTGATTTCATCATATGGGTTTAAATACTTTGGCTAAAACGTAGAATACAAAGGTTTTTTGGGATATTACATTGGAGGAGTTATATATATAGGAAAAGGTATTTTCATTAGGGTTTTAATAGATAAAATGAGATGTTAATATGACAAAGGGACAAGGAAAACTCAAAATACTTTACAAATCTAGGAAAGTGAAGATTTCTGAAGCAAATTGTATTATATCAACTTCAACACTTTAGACTTAGAATAACAAGTAATTTTGAGGGGCTTTTATGAAATATGGCATGATTTTCCTAAGTAAAATGGGATTTTACTTAGGAAAGGATTAAAAGTGAATGAGTGTAATGATAAATATCTGTAAATACTAAGGTTTTCTCCAATCATTGGGCCGAGGGTCCGGTCCCTCCAAAAGTCAAGGAAATGCCTTGAGCCCCTCTAATCTTCAAATTCCTTAGCACTTAGGGGAAATTAGTAAAATCTTTAGGGAAAAAGTGAGATGGGAAGTTAATGATTTTGACTTTTCTTTGCTCTGAAATTCTGCCAATGTAGTGTTCTGCCTTTGCACTTTGTGATGAAAATAAAGGATTAAACACATTTAGCACCATCATTCATCACATGAAACTTTGCAACACCATCTACCTACCCTACCTACTTTACACTACCATTTTCTCTCCTTTATTAGGGTGCACTTGGACTGGCAAACCCTTATCAATCTTCTTTTTCTTTTACATGGCAAACCTATCTAGGTCTACACTTATTACATCCAAGGGCTCAGATTAAATTGTTGAGCACCTTTTATTAACTCTACCTATCTACTTATCTGCCAAGATTAAACTGTTTGGTCATATATTTATTCTCTAATCTACAACATGAAATTGAAAAATGAATGAGTCAAGTTTATACAGTTTGACTCTTCATAAGTTGTGGCAAAGTTTAACAAGCTGCACACAATTACTTATTTACAAAAAATGAAATAGTAGTGGCATTTGGATTTGCACACTTTCCTTGGTCTATTTTTGTTTGGGGTTCATTTCTTTCACTTTTTTGACCATTTTATTTTTCTTACCCTTTGATTTTTCTTTTAGGGTATACCCTCTTTACATTTTTTAAAATTTTTTGATTTTTTTTTAATTTTTCAAGAATATGGAACACCTTTGCACAAGAAAAAGGTTTGAACATATTATATAGTTCAATCAAGACAATCATGAAAAATGACACCTATTGGTATAGGAGTCTAACAGGTTGGACCAAAATGTGCTGAGGAACCTGCAATCCCGATCTGATATTATAGACCGTGGGATCCCAAAGTGCACCCACACTCGTTCAAATAAGAGTTTAGCAGTGGCTTCTGCTGTGATATTCTTCTTGCAGGCCGCCATAATGGCCATCTTCGAGAATATGTCGACGACCACAAAAACACAGTCATTTCCCTGCTTAGTAGAAGGAAGGCTCGACATGTAATCCAGGGAGATGGATTCCCAAGGTCGACTAGGGGTAGGTAGAGGAGTATATAGGCCTTGCTTCTTGATGGTCGGTTTGGTAATGGCACAAGCAGTGCAGGATCTGATGTGCTTCTCGACATCCTTTCAAAGGTTCGGCCAATAGAAATACTTCTGCAGGATTGCTACTGTTTTCTCGACCCCGAAATGCCCAGCGACTCGACTGTAGTGTGCTTCCCATATCATCTTGGCACACTCACTTGAAGGAACACAAAGGTGTCCCATGTGACATAAAAGTGCATCTTGGAGGTGAAAATTTAGAACTTGCGTACCCCCCAAGAGTGCCTTGTAAGTTTGGCCGAATTCTGGGTCACTCTCATAGAGAAGCGGCCAATCAGAAGTCTCGTGCCCACAAGAGTTGAGCACAGTGGTGAGCGCCACGATCGGTGGTCGGCTGAGGCAATCTGCAACATGATTGGTGCTACCCTTCTTGTACTTGATGTTCAAATGAAACTGTTGCAGATATGTGGACCACTTCTGGTGGCGATCATTCTGCAACTTCCCTTGTGTCTGTATGAACTGCAAGGGCCGGTGGTCTGTGTGGATGATTGTTTCCTTCCCCAAAATATAATGCTTCCATTTTTGACAAGCTTGCACAATGGAATACATTTCTTTATCATAAGTGGGATACTCGTGAATTGGTCAGACAATGTCTCACTGTGAAATGCCACTGGATTTCCCTGTTGAGTAAGAACTGCCCCAATAGCATAGTCAGAGGCATCTGTCTCGATATCAAATGGCTGTTGCAAGTCTGGTAAAGTGAGCACTAGGGCAGAACAGAGGTGATTTTTCAATTCTGTGAATGCCTTCTATTGAGGTTCTGACCAAAAGAATTTTTCTCTCGCTCCTCCCTTGGTGACTTGACTCAAGGGCAAAGTGATATGAGAGAATCCCAACACGAACCTTCGGTAGACATTAGCAAGACCCAGAAAGCTGCGAAGCTCTGTTATAGTGGTTGGGGCTGGCCAATCCTGAATGACTTGGATCTTGGCTGGATCCACATGCACCCCCCTTTCATCAATAATGTATCCCAGATATTGAACCTGGGTCATGGCAGAAGTGCACTTCTCCAGATTGGCACACAACTTGTGTTGTCGCAGTGTTTGGAGGACTTGTCGTATGTGGTGAAGGTGCTCTTCCCAAGTCTGGCTGAAGATCAGAATGTCATCCAAGTACACCACTACAAATGAGTTGGTGAATGGCCGCAAGATGTCATCCATCATCCTCATGAAGGTGGCGGGAGCATTCGTCAACCCGAAAGGCATGACCGGCCATTCGAAAAGGCCTTCCTTGGCTTTGAAGGCAGTCTTCCACACATCGGAGGGTTCAATTGGTACCTGGTGATACCCAGACTTCAGGTCGATCTTGTTGAAATATTTTGCACCTTTGAGTTGGTCCAGAAGGTCATCAATCCATGGGATTGGGTACCTATTCCGGACAGTGATCTTGTTCAGCGCCCGATAGTCAATACAGAGTCTCCACGTCCCATCCTTCTTTTGTACCAACACGATCGGGCTCCCACAGGGCGATGAACTTGATTTGATGTGACCTTTCTGCAACAGCTCCTGAATCTGCCTCTTGATTTCATCATTCTCCAGAACAGAGCGTCGATAGATCGGTCCATTAGGTAGCGGCACACCTGGGGTCAGATCAATCGGGTGCTTGACCTCACAGTGCAGAGGAACCCCTGTGGGTGAGGTGAATATGTCCTCGTACTCCTCCACAACCTTATCCATTTGTTGTTTTTGTGTAGAGGAGCCCTGTCTAGGGGTCGTGGCCATAGTCTTCTTCTTGCCCTGGGGGCGGATCATCAGGAAAACGAATTTCCTGGTTTGGGAAATGAGCTTACTGCATTGTTTTGCAGTAACCAAAGAGATAGCGGCAGGAGGTGGTACCTCTAGTATCCTGTACAACTTATTTCCCAAAGTAACAATAACAACACGAGGTCGAGACTCATACACAGCATGACGCTTCCACAAGTATGGTTGTCCTAATAATACATCAAAAACATCAATAGGAGCAAAGTCACATAATACCTCATTCGTGAAGGGCTTGATGCTATAGGGAAGGCGACACTGCTGGCTGATGCGGAGATCTCGTCCTTGGTGAAGCCACCCGATGGTGTATGGATGTGGGTGAGCTGTGGTCTACAAGCCCAACCGTGTCATGGCGTCTGCTGAAATGAGGTTCTTTTGGCTCCCATTGTCAACAATGAACTGTATCGGGGAGCCCTTTACCCACATCTGGGAGTGGAAGAGATGTTCCTCCTCCTCTGGATCTTCCGGTTCCTCCTTATGGATCTTTGTAGTGGCAACAGTGGCGTTGGGCTCCGCATCAATAATCTATTTCCCTTTTTCATTCCCCTTTTCAGGTTCTGATTCAGAGTCAGAGCATGCATCTGACTTAGAAGCCCTCATCTCGGCCACTAGTGACTGCTTGGCCTGACACTAACTTGTGTTGTGAGTGGAGCTCTTATGGAACTCACACCACTTTCCCATGTCCTTCTTTGGCTTTGCGGTGTCGTTCTTTTCTTGTGGTTTCGATGAGTTTTCTTTAGCTTCCATGCCTTGGCTCTGTCCTTTGTTCTGCGGTTTGGAAGCACCTTTCCCTTGCTTTTGATTCGCAGATCCAAACTCTCACTTCTTCTGCTTGAATTTCTGCTCAATCTTGGCAGCATACCGGTATGCCGTACTAAGCGAGGAGATGTCGAGGAACTCCATTTCCTCCTGAATGTATCTGTGCAGACAGTTGTGATACTTTAGCACCAGATGTTTCTCTGAATCTTTGATACCCAATTTTGTGCACAGGGTATGGAACAGATTCGTCAGCTAATGCACATCTTGATCCCTTTGTTGTCGCAGCGTGGTCCATTGTATGTACTTGTCCTCATAGCTCCCCACGGGATAGTACTGCTCCTTGACGGCATCTCGGAAATAATTCCAAGTTGGTACGGCCGAGAATAGAGAGGGTTTTGTCTAATCCTTGTTCTCACAGTAGGTTTCCCACCAGTCCTTAACATGGGGGGTAGCTTTGAGGAGTGCAAAAATAATCTTCTCCCGGTCTGAAAAGTCATGAACCGAGAAATATCCTTCTAACAGATTCAACCATCTATCTACGGCATCTGCATCTATTTGACCCTCAAATATGGGAATTTCAAAATTTACTTGTACCTTAAAGGGAGTCGCGCCTCTAGAGTGGTTGTTCGATGCAGATGCGCCACCGGTGGGTAGCTGTTGAAGGATCTAAGAAAATTTATCCATCATCGCGTTCCTTTGTTTTTCGAGGGCCTCCTCGAGCAACATTTTGATAGGATCTTCTGCTCCCTCATCTTTCTTTTCATCCCCCATGGGTGTCCGTCGAGGTTTGCGAGGCTGATCTTGCAAAGGTTCCACCAGATCGAGCCATAGCTCCTTATACCCCGACCTCGTTGGGGACATGCAAAGAAGGATCGAGAAAAATCAGACCACTCTGATACCAATGATTCGGGTTTACGCAGGAATGAAACAGAATAAAAATATAACCATAAATACAGAGATGCAGCAGAAATAACACTTCATTTCATTAATATCCAAGAACTGAAATTTGCTTACAGACAGAATGGAAATAAAACTAGCTAGGGTGCTGGTAGCTATCTCTGAGAAGAGATGTGGTGGCTACAGGCCTCTGAACTATGTTAAAATGAGGCTCGAGGGCCTATTTATTGTTTAGAAACAATGGGAAATCCTAAACATCCAAAACCCTAACCCTAGGAGATGAAGCGCCAAAACTATGGGCCCCGTTTGGGTAAATTGGTGTTTCAACTTCCCAGGGGCGTAACTTTGGCATACGATCTCCTTTTGACGCGTACCATACCTCGTTAGAAAGATCTATCCGAGGACTAAAAATTTGGAATGAGAAACATCAATTCATGGACCCATGTTGCTCTCTATTTTCCCAAAAAATGTCGTTTAGGGCCTTAAAACGGCTCCGGAAGTTCAGGACCCGAAAAACTGCTAAAAATAGTAAATTGTGCCGAAACTGAAAAACTGAAAGAGACAATGGTGGAGCCCCAAGTGGAATAGGCGGGTGACCACCAATATCCACCTGGATCACAACCAAGCCAAGAAATTAATCAGTTATAACAAGAAGTTTGTTTCATTATTTTTAAGAGAGAATCAATTTATAGGAGAGTTAGTAAGAATCAAGGGATACCTAAAGGTGGGTACTAATAAATAGAAATAATAGTTGGAAGAGTTGTTGTAGGCATATATGGATGTTTTCAAAGAGCCTAAATTTTTACAACCTAAGAGGGAAGTGGAGCATGAGATCCATCTATTACTAGACTCCACATTTCCAAACATTGGGTTGTACAAGTAATTTCTTATAGAAGCAAGTAAGGTGAAGAAACATTTTCAGCAACTATTAGAATTAGGTGTCATTCGACCGAGAAAATCACCACGTGGGACACCCATCATCACTGTACCAAAGAAGGATGGGACTTGGAAAATGTGTATAGATTAGAGGGTGTTAAACAAGATCATGCTCAAGAATAGGTACCCCCTACCCATGATAGATGATCTATTGGATTAGTTGCAAGAATCAAAATACTTCACCAAACTGGACTTAAAGTATGGATATCTCGAGGTTCGAATCAGAGAAGAAGATACCTAGAAGACCACCTTCAAAACTAGGAAAGATTTGTATGAGTGGTTATTCATGTTATTTTTCCTATGAAATGCACTGACTATGTTATGGTATTAATTAATGATGTATTGTGCTCTTTTATAGATTCATTTGTTATTTTGTTTTTGTATGATAAATTGGGATACAATGCTACTTGATAGGAGCACATATCGCATTTAACATTGGTGTTGGAGACATTAAATAAGCACCAACTTCTAAAAATATCAAGAAGTGTGATTTTTCATGAGTCTTTGGTGTATTTGGGGTATGTGATAGGTGGAGGAGAGCTAAATATAGATCATTCGAATATGGATGCCATCATAAAATGGTTGGTTCCTACTAATTATTCTAAGGTTCATAGTTTCATTAGGGTAGCACAATACCTAGGTAAATTCATAGCCTCATTTTATGTCACAGAAGTGCCACTCCATGCCATAAAAGTAGGTGGTAAGAGTTTCATATAGGGAAAGGGTCAGTGGAGTGACTTTGAAGAGTTAAATAAGAATATTAGTCAAGCATCAATTCTGGAATTACCAAAATCGTAACATCCCCTTGAAGTGGAGACAAATGTGAGTAGGTATGCTATGGGAGTGCATATGATATGGGAGTGGGTATGCTTGTGAGTGGGTACCATTAATAAGTATTTCATGGGGTGGTTTTTAACTACCCTACGTATGATAAGGAGATTTATTCCCTCGTGAAAGCTATGAAGAAGTGGAAGCACTATTTTATGGAAAATGAGAAATTAATCAACATCGATCACCAACCACCATATTGAATGCAGGACCATAGTAAGCTACAATAGACCAGGAAATACAAGTATATGGGGTTTCAATAGCAGTTTCATTTAGTGATCATGTGAAATATGGAAAATAAAGACAAGTTGGATGACATGCTATCAAGGCCATCCACATCAAATATCACATCTTTGAGGACTCTTGTTATGCAGAATTATGAATTACGGATAAATCATTCTTTCCTAGACAGGTGCTTATCTATAAAAATAGGTCGAAGACTTTACGACTATCTTTCCTAACTATAAATAGACACACATAATTAAACAAGAAGCTTACATGGATTCCAAGCGCTTCCAAATTCTCCTTTTGTCGCTTTTGTTGTAGTTTCAAATTCCAATTGATTTTGCAAAATATTTCTTGCAAGAATGTACACTAAATAGCAAGAGATAGCAATAATAGAGATGTATATTCAATTTATTTAGCTAAATCAATAAATAATAAACCATATACATCAAATAAGAAATCATGATATGGAAAATCAAAGATTATACAGATTCATATAGGGAAAAATAAGCAGTAATCTTTATTAATGATAGAAGGGGAGGTTACAACTCAATGATTGATTTAGTGTCACCATCTCCAGTAGCATACTGGCCTCATCAAAATGTAGATATCTCCAGAAATATGTCACTCAAATAAATTCCTCAATTGAAATTCCACCAACATTTCTCTACTCAAATTCTTCCTTCTCAAACACTAAGATTTGTGCTCAATTTATAGAGGAGTTGAAGGTAGTTTTACAATCAATGACTTTCCAATAATAGGAAATACATGTTCCCAATCTTGTAGATGTCAAATGGACACATGGATTTGAAGTTTGACACATGTGAACTCTTCTAGAAGGCACTGGCCAAGTGGAGATTCCAGAACAATGAGAATTTCACTCCCAATGTGACCAACACACCTATGAGTGTCAGGAAGTGATTTTCAGAGCAGCCTTGCATGGGGATACCTACATATGCAATGCACTTAGTCCCTTTAGAGGCAACGTTGATGAGCTCTCATATGATATATTATAAACTTCAAATCTTGGAAACCTTTATAGATGAAAGTCTTGAATGATTTGTCTTGTTATTTTTCTTAGGGCATATAACAACTAAAATGATAGGGGATGATAGACCCTATTCATTGGTCCTGAAGATGATGCCCAATTAACCAAGTCATTGGGAATGGTGCTGAAATTGACCTATAACAATTTCCCCCTAAAGCATGAAGTAAAAATAATAATAAAAATATTTTGATTGAGATTTTTTACACTTTGATGGGCTGAAGATGAAGTAGAGTGACTACCTACATCAATATTTAAATATATTAAATTATGATATATCCTCTTGATCATAATTGTTGAGGGTATGGATTCCCATTTTCAACACATAAACTATCTAATAACATGTAAATAATACAGAAATTCGTCTACATTGGAATGTTGCCCAATACAGACATGCCAGCCAATATAGGCCCATGTTCAGATGAAGATTTTTATGTAAGGTAACCGTACAAATGATGTGTATAAAAATCCTAAAATCGCAGCCCGGATGGCTAAAACTAGATCCAGGGTCTTCTTATCTCGTTCACTCGATCATTTAGGTACAAGTCTAGCCATGCAAATATACGATTTTTAGTAGAACATGGAAAGACATCGTTTAATTACCAGGTAATGATGTGAGTTGTTAACAAACGCGAGAGAACCACCATTGATTCAATGACTCTCAAGGTAGTGTAGTACATTTCGTAAGGCATGAATAGATGATTTGATGTTGAACGCCAAACAAAATATTTCAGTCAAAAGTCCAAAATCGAGGATCTTGTCGATCCTGTAACAAGCCTCATGGTATTGGAATATAATGTTTCTAAGTGAAATTCCTGGATAATGATTTGTCATCGATAGGAAGCCACCTTATTGCGAAACGGGAGTTACTGATTTTGGAGACAAAGGTATGACTTGATATAGAAATTTTCATGGATGTCGGTCATGAGAATGAAGGTTTATGAGTATTGCAGAAGGATGAGTATTCACTGGATGACTTCTCTTGAACATATCGGTGACATTGAGATAAGTTGGAAGCATTGACCCAAAACTGAAGTGAAGGTATGATGAACAATAGGTATGAATGAACCATCAAGAATATTATCCAACCCAAACAGTCACGGTGATGGAGTGAAGTGTCATGTTCAAGAGTAACCTACTATCATAAAGAATTTTTCTCACTTTTCCCAAATTTTCCCCAGTCATTTATCAACTGGTACCTCTTTATTTTTTAACAAACTTGAGGAGGATAAAATTTTCTTGATCTATAATTCAATCCTTCGGGCGAACAATATATCACTATTTAAAGATTTAACGAGTCTAGCGATGAATGAAACTCGATCCTTGCCATGATAGACAAGCCCGTCACTATTTTATGTTTTAAAAATCTTAACGACAGTGGCAGACTGGTCCTTTTTCATATTTAGAGAGTTTGAAAAAGAGGACGAAAGAAAACTCCATAAGTAATTTTTCGTAAAGTTTTCGCTCAGATCCGAAAAAGTGTAAAATAATATCTGAGAGAACCTCTTTAATCATGTTCGAACAAGGTATTCCTTTTTCGTAAATAACCTATCTCGGTCCGGAAAAGGGATAAACTTATGTTGAGTAGATATCAATTCATTTACTTTTACGAGCTCGAAAAGACAAGTGCTCCGCAATATTTTCACATTATCGGAGTCTGAAAAAAGCTAGAATAAGACTCCAGGGGTTCCTTTTTCATTCCAATCGAAGCTCGAAAAAGAGATAAAAGTGTGCTTAAAATCCTTTTTCATTTTTAACAAAGCTCAAAAAATAAGGAAAAAAATTATGTTTTGTGGTCAAATCATTCTTGAAATAAATCTGCACGACTAATTTGTTCATCAGTTGTAAGACCTATTCTGAACAACATCAAATGGATTAAAAATACCTATTTCATGATAAAAAAAACATAATAAAACCATATTCATAGCAATAAATATGATTTTCAAATAATTAAATGACTATTAAAATTAGTTTTACTATTCATTTTTACCATTCCATAGTTACCATTTGCATTTTGGAGCTCTAAACTTTATTTTCCCTCGAACTTCAGCTAATTATTGCGATCGTTTCTTTGGACAGATTTCATTGCCATTTGATCTAGGTTAGTGCCATGAACCTCCTCTTTCTTTCAATAATCATTTCATTTCCAAATTCTACAAATTTTTCAAGGTTTTAAGGTCCCTAGGGTAAATTATGCCCAAAAAGAGGGCAATGCACCCTTGGATGTCGAAACCTGCGTTGCATAGTAAGTAAATTGAAGGCTACTTGCATACACAACGCACTGTCTCTTGTTAGGGACTGCGTTGGGCGCAATATAATTTTTATTTATTTTTGCATTATGCCCAAAATCTGCCTAATTTTTTGCAATGAATGGAATCTAATGGTTCTTATGGTTGTATTTTAGGTTTCCATCGAATTACAATGATGATTACATGGAGGGACAGAGAACATGAAGAACAAGATATGATTTCCCTAAATGATCCGGGTACAGTAAGAGCCCTAAGAGATTGCGGACTGCTTAAGTACATTAGATTGTCAGGGATGAGGCCACAAATAGAACTCTTGGAGTTCTTAGTTCGAGCATGGGATCCAGCTATCGAGGCATTTCATATTAAGAACCAAGTGGTTCACATAACAGTCAAGGTTTTCCTATTTCTCTATGAGGGTATATTGTTGGAGGAGAGACAGTGAGAGATTATGTTTTACAACATTGTTATCCGGGGTAAAGCCAAGCAAGGATGGAAAGATAAACATCTGGGATGTTAGAGATTTTCCTTTGAGAACTATCCTTTTCACGATCACAAACCTTGCCGGCACCGTTACACTACATGTAGGGAATAGATCATATATGTAGTATTCCCTAGAGTGCTTGGAGCCAACAGTCTTCAACTGGTCTAAAGATATTCTTTCTCAGATAAAGGAACAACTGAACAAAGCAAAGGGATGAAGGAAGAAGAATTTGAGTTATGGTTCTATCCTTATATCCTTCACTTTAGAACGTATTCCACTGATGTAGCCACAACATGTGACATTGGATGTGTCTAATCCTAGAAATCCACAGATGCAGAGATGGGTAGAAATTATGGGTAGGTGTAATATTCCAAATATGGAACTGCTAGCAAGGCATGACTGGAAAACACATTTTCCAGTAATGGCTACTACAGGATTTGAAACCAAGACTTGGATCCCTTAGAAAAATGTGTCTAAGTGCTGAATCCAAGAGGATGCTCTGAAGAAATCCTTCTAGGTGGGTTAAATAGGTCTCCCACACCTAGGTGTCTTCAGATAATGCCCTATGAAGGGACTGTAACAAATGCATGAACATACAATAGATCAACAACATTATTTTATTAGTTTTGAGGCAAGAAGATATAGATATCCAAAAAATGATGTTATAGCAGTAAAGAAAGTACAAGTTCTTGAGGAAACATCCACTCAAGAAAGGCAATGCAAGCCTCAACAAGACATGTACATGAAATAAAAGGCCACTGCTATTTCTGCATAAACCCGGGCTAAGAGGACGTAGTTTATAAGAATTACTGCTTCATATTACATAATAACATAAATATATGACAATATATGGCTCAAATAAAGTTGGGGAGCAAGGCTCTAACCCCTGAAAGCAATAATACAACAATCCTCCAAAGGATTGGCTGAAAAATACAAAATGGAAAAAATGTTGGAGTTGTTGGACAGCAGCTGCAACTCAGAGAATGGAACTAGATAGAGAAGGCTAAAGATAACAAACAATATGAAGTATACCTCCTCCAATGGATCTCCAAAGTGGAAGGTTGATCCTTACACTTGAGATCTCACCCTCCAATTAACACTGCAATCCCTCACTGCAAGTGCTCTATGAAAATAACGTAGTCTAAGAGGGTAACTGCGTTGTAGGTGGAATAGAATGATTTGGCCAAGTGCCAAGATATGAAATAATCTCTGATAGCTTCCAAACTGATCCTCTAAATGAAAGGAATACTCCTCCTCTGAAAAACAAGTGATGGAAGAGGTGTTGTAATCCCTCACTGCAACACCCAGCAACACAGAATTATGCTGCTGCTGCAATAACGTTGTCCTAGAGGAGGATGCTTGGACTCAAGCCTAGATTTGAGGTAAATCAGTAAAAATCCTTCAAGAGGCTTCTCAAGAAAGGAGAAGGACTCCTAAGCAGGAAATCCTTGTGCTAAGTAGCAACACAACTCAGCTGAACAGTTGGAGAATGCCAATAGTCTAAACAGACAAGAGATCTATAATCATATGCATGTGAAACAATGGCTGCCTTGCCCTCCTTTTAAACACATGAGAGCTCTCTCTCCATGGGTCCCACTCTCTAGGGTTTCCTCCTTCAAGGAATATTCCCTCCTACTTCTCTGCACTGTCCCATAAAGTGCTTTCCACCTCATACCTCTGCACTGTTTGACTTGATCAAACTTGACCTAGCCTCTTTGAAAAATGTCTCCTTTCACACATGAGGGTGTGAAATCTAGTTCCAAGGCTAATCCCCTTTCATACTAGAGGGATTTTATCCATGTTTTTATTTTGAATGGGCCTTCTCACCCAATTATTCAACTCCTAAGTTAAAATAGCAAAAGTTAATATTCCAATTTATTGAAGGAAAAATTTGGAATATCATAGTAGGCATATAGGAAAATCTACCATTGTGTTCTCGACTGCATTCTTTGCCTAGTTCCAGCGACATATTGTCGCCATTGATGATTATGCATACACAAGCATTGATTTCTGAGGAGATCTAGATTTAGCATTACCAGAAGGCGCTCAATGGGGTGCAATGGGTAAGAATGTTTTGATCATGTTTTCGATTTTCCTAAGGTTTATACAACATTTTTGTATTTTTGATGTTTTCCCAAGACTAAACTAAATTTTTTATCTAATGAAAATGTTGGTCATGTTCAACGAGTAGAGGAACTGGAGCGTGAAGCAGATGTGCCAGCAGAGACGGCTATCGGGAGAGTAGTCCTTCAGAATATTGATATGGCTGAGACTCTGTTTGAGCTTCAGCAACACATAGAAACCTTCAGGATTCTAGATTTCTGGATCAAAGAGTTACCCATGCGACTGCAGCGACACACTATTCGGGTTCCTAACCGCTAGATGCAGTTACTGCGTAGGATAGCTATATCTATAGCATGTTACCACAAGAACCACTAGTTTACTTTGACATTTTGCATACATTTTTAGGTCAGATGACCAATGTGTCTTGGGCACAATTTTTTGTGAAAAACCTATAACTATCTATCTATATTATTTCAGTGTTTTCCTATGTTTATTGTTCAATCCTATTCAATGATGTGAATGTTTTTTTTACATATGTTGCAAATGTCTGTCTAAAACTTGATTGGCTAAAGAATCACTCAATGTGTTCAAATTTCTGAAAATATGTTGATATTGAATAAAATCAAAGTTTCTTTCCAAAAGTCGAACTCTTAGGAACAATCTATGAAATTTTGGATTTCTAACAGTATAAACACTAGTAAGTTGTAATACCACAAGTTGTGAGTCTAACCTTATGATGATATAGTTAATACCAAATGAAATGGCATCAGAGAGAATTTCGATCAACGTGCTATACTCAGCAATATTCTTCGTCGATCTACCAATACAAATCCCTTGAAAACTCACTAACTCGTCGTTCGGAGCAAAAATGGCCCACGCTGTAGAGGATAGATTCTGCATACTACGACTAGCACCATCAGCATATCCAAGAAAGGGTTATGAAGATTCATACATCTGCGATGAAATGTAAAGCGGATTACTAAGGTCAAGAAAAATCTAAAAAAAAATTAAGATGGTGAATGCAAATCAACAACATATATATAATATAATACAAAAAATTACTACGCTCATGATTAAGCATAGTAACGTTTCAAATACAACCCATTTCTAGGATGCGCCAATAGAATTCCATTTTAATAAACCAACTCATAGGCACCCTTAGCAAGAACTCTTTTGACAATATAGGGGCCATGCCATAATGGCTCAAACTTTCCTGTACCTATTACATCAGCTTCTTGATCGTAAAGAAGGACCAAGTCGCCCTCTGAGAAAATGTGAGGCTGGAAATTTTTTTGGTATTGTGTCTTTATACGTCTCTTATGCGCTTCATTTTATGATTGGGCTTCACGACGCATTTCATCAATATGGATGAAGTTAAGGAGACACACTTCTTCTTCTGAGGTGTCAGGTAACAAGTCGATTGCGATTTTTAACAACGGTATTTCACATTGGATTGGTAAGATAGCTTCCAGACCATACACCAATTGAAAAGGAGTAAATCTAGTTGCGTTTCTTACCAAGGTTAGATATGCCAATAAGGCGGAGTACAGGATCAAATGCCAATTTCTTTTATGAACTCCTATCATTTGTTGAAGCATACGTTTAACAATTTTTTTGATAGCTTCAACTTTTCCATTTGATTATGGATAATAAGGAGTAGAATTATCATGCAAAAATCCTAATTTGGCAGTTAATTCAGTCATCATGTGATTGCGAAAATGCTTCCCATGATCTATAACTATAGCCTGTGGGACTCGAAACCGTGCAATAACATGATTAAAGAAAAAAAATGGAGTTATTTGTCCTGTGTTGATGAATGTAGGCATCTCTTCGGCCCATTTGGTAAAATATTCGATTGCGACAATAATATAAACATGCCCCTTGGAAGAATGAGGGTTACATGTCATGAAGTCAATACCCCATTTAGAAAATGGTCCCACAGAGCCAACAGGATGCATTGGTGCTGGCGATTTGCGGATTTTACAATAAAAAATCTGGTATGCATGACAACTTCTAACCACGAGGATGCAATCTCGAAAAATTATAGACCAAAAGTAACCAGTGTAGAGTATCTTCTGCGTGGTAGCATATCCAGATAATTTTCCACTAGAAGCCCCAGTATGAAAATCATTTAAAACATTTTCAGCCTCCTCATGAGTGAGGCACCTCCTTAAAATGGTATCAACACCACGGCAATAAAGTGTATCACCGACGATCAGATAATATTTGGCTTAGTATCGAATACGTCGTTGTTCAAAGCGAGAGGTATCTAGTTGAAAAGTTTGATTTTGGAGATAAATGATGAAATCCCCATAACAAGGATCAGATGATCCGATCAGAAACAGAGACTCGTCAAGAATTGATGGTTCCGATGTAGTTGCAATACTATTAGAGGGAAGGTCACAGAGAAGCTCAGCCAAAACTAAAGACTTCTTTGACTTGGATTTGATGAATTCCAAATTAAATTCCTACAAAATGACAATCCATTTTGAATATTTTCCCCCCAACAGTTGACGTGATAAGATACAAGTCATGGGGTTGCAATCCGAAACGATAGTGGTTTCTCAGAGCAAGATATAATGGCGAAATCTTTGGACAGATTGAACAGTTGCCAAGGCAAGCTTTTCTACGTATGAATACTTAACTTTCGTATCATTGAGATTACGACTCAAATAATAGATCGGATTTTCAATTCCATCTTCTACTTGGACCATTACCATATAAATGGTCATTTCAGTCGTGGCGATATATAGGAAATAATCATTTTGATAATTAGGGGGGTACATTAACGACGCTCGGATAAGGGTATCCTTGACAGCATCAAAATAATCTTGCGCATCTTGGTCCTAATGGAAGGGAACCCCCTTTTTCAAGATTTGAGTAAATCATTTAGCCATTTCGGCATAGTTTGGAATGAACCTTCTTAGGAAGTTCGCCTTTCCTTGAAGTTTCTATATCTGAAGTAAGTTTGATGGCTCACGCAAATCAAGAATGGCCTGAACCTTCAATGGGTCGATTCGAATTCCTTCTTTTGATATTATGAATCTAAGAAAATGACCAGAACCAACACAAAACACACATTTATGTGGATTGAGGCATATTTTGTAGTGTTGGCGGTGTAATAAAATGGCTCTCAAGTGCATCAGGTGATAAGTCCGTTTTCGTGAATGCACTGGTAAATCATCTAGATAAGGTTTAAAAATGTGCTTGATTTCATTGAAAGCATAGTCCATAGCTCTCTAAAAAGTTTCCCCGAAGTTCTTTAAACAAAACGGTAGTTTCCTATAAGCGAATGTGCCCCAGGGACATATGAATGATGTCTTATGTTGATCCTCTGGGCGGATATTGATTTGATTGTAGCCAGAAAATCCATCCATGAATGAAATTTTTTTGCATCCAGCACAATCATCAATAATCTGGTCAATAAAGGGAGTAGGATAGTTGTATTTTGGACAAGAAATATTGACATCCTTATAATCGACGCACACTCTAATAGTTATTTTATTTTTCATGACAAGAACAATATTGGAAACCCACTCAGTCAGTGGATCAGGGTATATGAAACCATCACGTAAAAGTTTTTCAACTTCTTCTTTGATGGCAATGGCTTTCTTCAGATGAACAGGATGAAGTCGTTGATGCACCGGTTTGACATCAGGATACATATTAATAGCGTGTTCAACAATACTAGTATATATGCTTGGAATTTCCTTGTACGACCAAGAAAATACATCACGAAATTCATGAAATAGAGAGTGATATGATTCGAGTTCTGATGGATAAAAAGATACACCAACATGAATGTTTTCTACAATGCCATGTTTGGTCGAAATATTGATAGAAATGGTTTCTTCAATATTTGACAGATTTCACTCGAAATCGATTGCATTAATAGGTAAAGAATTCAAAAAGAAATTTTTGATTTATGGGTGATATAGTTCACTAAGATAGTTTTCTTCATAATCAGGAAGATGGGAACGATGCTAATAATCTTCCCATGGTTCTCCTTTTGAAATCATGTCTTCCAAAATATTCTCATCTATCAAGAACATTGAGGAAAAAGGATCAAAGGGAGTACCAAAATCTAAGGAATGATCAACCCAAACACTCGGCAACGTTGATTTCAGATTTTCCGCCCAAGACAGATAGATTGATTGCTATGCCATCTCATTAGGGTTGGCTAGCAGAAACTCATCCGACGTAGTAATTTCAGAATCACCCGTACTCTCCCTTAAGCTAGATAGAGTGGAAGAGATCATGTAGCAAGTCTCTATACTTGCAATTTCTATCCACGTTGCGGGCGGTGGTAATGAAAAGGTTCCCATGAGAGTGGAATCCCTTAAGATTCCTACACCAATGTTTTGAAGTTCTATTTGGGGTATGTGAACGAATGTAATGCTTCCAGTTACCTGTGAAGCAGAGGCAAAGAAGGATAGTTGATTAATGATGATGATATCACCTTTATATGGAAAGGCAATCATTCTAAAGTATGTAGAAACAATTGCGGTCATTGCATATAGCCATGGCCTTCCAAGTAGAATATTATAGTCAAGGGGTCCATCAAAAACCTCAACATCAACATTCATTGTTTTTACCCCTAGTTCAACATGCAAGTTATTAATGATACCACAAGGTTTATATGTACATCCATCAAAAGCCTTCAACGTCGTTGATGATTGTGATAAGCGTGGCGAGTCAAGTGACCTCCAACAATTTAGAGACATAATACATGTAGATGCTCCCTCATCAATCATAGTGCGATGAACAAGGTGATTGAGAACATTTACTTGTATGGAGAATGCCAATTCTACTAGTAGTTGTGGCACATATCCCATATGATTAAAGATGACAAGATTAGAATCAGTTGAATCAATTCCACCAATAGCCGACAATAAAGCCTATTTTTGGGAGGGACAATTTTGTAATACCACAAGAGCATACATAGCTGAAGGGGATTGAGCCAAATCTTCAACTATATTATAACTTTTTGCAGCTCTCGCTCGAGGATTATATGTCAATTTCTGAATTACTCCCTTTGGTGGCTTGATTGTCAATTCAAGAATAGCAGTAGGTGGTACTGATTCCGTAGAAGGATTCGTAGTCCAGGTAGTAGGTTGATCATTGGCCTGAATACCATAATATTTATTACGCATTGACACCAAAATATCTGTTGAAGGTTTTGTGACCGATAACATTAACACTTGGGAAATAGAAGTTGGATCCGTAGCAACCATGTTTATGTCCGAATTTTGAAATAGGTATGTCAACACAGCTGACACATGTGAAGTCTTGATGATTTTTGAGACTTCAGCGCAGTGAGGACAATCACTAACAAAGTGTTCCTCATTACATATTAAGCATGGATAACGAGGTTTCCTAGGTCCAAATGATTGATCAGATGATATTTCTTGCAGGTTAGAAGTTTTCTTTTTCTTAGATTTCCACTTTTTCTTACTTCCGGGTTGCTTGTCACTTTTTCCTTTGTCAAATGACATGGAATTAATTTCGGAAGAAGGTGCAGGATTAGATGAAGTAGTATGACGTGTGCTTGCAGTACCAATCAAGCCATCTCTAGCATGAGACTCCTTTAATTGAGGAGGAACAGTAAAATTAGATATCAGCGCGTTAGGAATTTTTTCATAGAGCATGCCAGACTGAGTGTAAATCAAGTCTAAATATTGGGCATGAGAAATAACTTGATTTTATGTGACGATGCCACCCTTAGCCACATCCTCAGTTATAGATGGTAACATGGGCTTAATGAACCATTCAGCAAGGAGATAATCCAGAACAAATGTCTTAACCATTTTATGACAATGACGCCACTCATGAATATGATTAGAAATGTGAGTAGCATCAGTCTGTTTGAAATTGGTCAAGAGTTCCATTCCAGTTTCATATTGTATGGGTAACTGGAAATGAGTCAAAAATATAGTAGCTAGGGTTATGAAATTATCAAAAAAAGCTCTAGGTAACTCAATGTACCATTTAGCAGCTGGACCTGTGAGCGTACGTTGAAAAGGACATAGTCAAACAGAATCATCATTCAGGGAGATTGATGAACAATATAAATGATAAGTCATGACAAGTCAATGGATATTCTCCAGGGTTTCCACATAACTTAGGAATATCCAAGGGTAATTTTTGAGGTATCATCGGCCACCAAGGAGCATAATTAATTGGATCATTAGTTAGCTAATTTAAATCTGGTAACTCTAAACTTGCAACAAATCGCAATTGTCCATTAAGGTCAGGTTGAGCATAGCAAGGGTAAGATGGAACTGCTTGAGAAACAGGCCTTTAAGCACCAGCATAAGGAATCTGTTGATGGTAACCTAGATAGGGGTTGTTTTGAAAAGAAAACGCTTGAGGATTCTATTGACCAAAGCCTGGATATGATACTTATTGAAATGAAGTTTGAGGCTTTTGCACCTAAGACTGTCAAGGGGTTTGTCCACCAATGTTATAACCCAAATTAGGATAACTTGGATTCGGATGATAAGTATAACCAAGTTGCAGTTATGACATCCCATAAAATGGTAAACCAGCTTGTGAATAAATGATTCCGGATACAGGTTGTTGTAAATTAACCGAAGGATTTCGAGTCTGTGGACCCAATATTTTAGGGTATTAAGTTGAAGGACTCACTTGATAAGGTTTTTGTACAACATTTTGATTCTATAATAGGGGTGAATATGTATTAAAAAGTGGTAATGAAGTAGGTGTAACAGTTTGAATTGGTTGATATGAGTGTACAACCATTTGTGTTTGGATAGGCAGTTAGGTTGACCAAGAAGTGACGGAGTACTGTCATATTGGGTGACCAAAGGTTGCCCCCTAGCATGAGGAGGATAATAAGATGGAAAATATTGCTCTCCAAATTCTGGGAGTCAAATTGATATGATACTTAAAGGAATATACCTAGAAGGACCGACTTGATATTGCCCTGATGATGTATATAAAGAATCAAGCCATTCAGTACTTACTATAGGATTACCAGTTAGAATACCACACAATGACATTGGTAAAGACCATGGTTTTGAAGATGCACTAGAGTAAATTCCAGATACTGATTTATAACCTGATGGGACAATAGGACCACCATGAAAATATAACTCTGGTGAAGTTTTAAACATTGATGGGGTAGCGAGGGCAGGTACTGACGTAATTAGAACAGATGGCCCAACCAAATATGTTGGTTCAGGCATGGTTACTTGACCAAATGTATAAAATTTTAGATCGGTGGGAGTTTGAATGGGAATAGTCTCAACAAAATCATATTGTAATGATTTAGGAAAAGACTCGTATAGGTAAAGGTCCTCCCCAAAATGGGTTGGAGTTAAAGGTGTCTTGTCTTGTGGGATTTCTTCAATCGCAATTAAACCAGATGGAAGTATTTCGCCATCAGGCCCAAATTATATTTCAGGGGGTTGATTGTGTGATATGGGAGACTCAATAGCTACATAAATTTTTGGAATGATCAAGGACGGAACAAATTCTGGTTGTTCGACTTCATGATTCAGATGTTCTGGAAAACAAGAGACATGATCTGGGTTAATTTCTGGTTGAACAATGTCGGGTCCAGGAGATATGGTCTTACTGATTGGATGGATCGTGACCACGGGTAGCTGTGAAGACTCCGTTTCGAAAACATTAGACAAAACATAATGTGTAGAAACAACTTGAGCTAACTCTGGTTTATTGGAAGATGATGTTTCACCAGAGGTATGAATTGTACTTGATTCGACAGAGTGTGATTGCCTTCGCTACCAAAAGTAACTTATGGTGGTAAAGGTGTTTCTAATGCTATTCTACGTGAACAACGAGGGAAAGGATTTTGTACTTCCATGATTATTGATTTATTTTAACCAAAAATAAATAAACAAAATAAAATGGTAATGCTAGGAAAAAGGGTTTACCAAGAAACTGTGAACTACAGAATACCTCATGGTGAACCAAGAAGTACGGACAGGAAATCTCCTCGAATACTGTGTTCGGTGTATCACAATTTACAAGGTGACTGACTCAGTTCACTATGGATGGATAACACCTAAAATTTGTCCTCCAAAATATACCCGAAGGTACGTGGAGGCCCAAGTTTGTATTATCATTGTCTGATGCAAAACCACACAGTGATAGAACCCCTTTATACTTTTCGTACTGTAACACCGCCCGATATACTCGAAAGTACGTGGAAGAGATACGATATACTTACGTACGTGGACTGACGTATCACACTCGGAATGTATCACAAACAAGTTAACGACAAGGTTTTACAACGCCGGAACATGTCTCTTGCCTAGACCTTCTAAATGTTATCGTTATGGTTCCAATGCTTTGTTAGGTAAATTGAGATAAATTTTAAGTTGATCTTGTTTATCAATTTTCCTTTCAAAGTTTCACCGCGATGATGTATTGGAAATTCCTAAAATGCAAACTAAGAATGATAAGAAATCTTTCATTTATAGTTTTTCAATGAAAATCCTAGCTACTAGAGAGAAAGAGCAATCAATTTGAGAGCAAACAAATCAATGAGCACAAAATAAATGCAGATTTCCTAATTGTTCCTTTTTCAAAACACACAACCCACTACATGAAAATGCAGGTTTTTCTTTTTAGTTCTTTTAATGTTATGAATGCAAAAAAGAAATTGAGTGCACTAAATCAATAAAAACAAATTCCTTTTACTTTTGAGAAATGAGGAATATAAACAACAATTTCTTTTTTGAAGGAAAAATGAGGAATTTAACAAAAATTTCTGCTATCATAAAATGAAGAATTTATGAACTTTTCCTTTTTCAAAAGAAAATGGGTCTAATGCGACAATAAAAATACTTTGAAATAAATTCGTCAATGAAAAATAAAAATGCTTTAAACAAACATTGAACATATTTTTCTTTCAAAGGAGGAAGAGGTAGATAAGATCATTGGTCAATATGAGGCTCAGGCTTTTCAAAACACAGTAGAGAACAAACTGAAACAAATTGCAATGACAAATTCAATGGAATTTGGATGGTTTCAGGAGGCAACACAATTTCTAAAGAGAGACAATGCTTTGCAACGCACACCTGAAAGGGAGACAGTGCTATGAAAAGCACTGTGTCCTATGCAAGAGTACGTTGGGTGCAATGTATAATGAAAAAAATAGTTGTCTAACACACTTCTAATGAAAATTTGGATTTCAAAAAGCCTAATATTTGTGAGTAACAACTACTGGGTGAATAAACAGAGAAAATCAGAGGCTAAAACACCTAGGATAAAGAGTAATTTCCCTAGTGGAGTCTCCATTTTGTTATGCGGAATTATGAATTACAGATAAATCATTCTTCCCTAGATAGGTTCTTATATAGAACAACAGGTCAAAGACTTTACGACTATCTTTACTAACTATAAACAGACACACATAATGAAACAAGAAGCTTACTTGGAGTCCAAGTGCTTCCAAAGTCTCCTTCTGTCACTTTTGTTGTAGCTTCAAATTCCAGTTTGCTATGAAAAATATTTCCTATAAGGATGAACCCTAAACAGCAAGAGATAGCAATAATACAGATGCCTATTCAAATTATTTAGATAAATAAATAAATCATAAACCATATACATCAAATAAGAAATCCTGATATGGAAAATAAAAGCTTATACAGATGCATATAGGGAAAAATAAGCAGTAATATTTATTAATGATAGAAGGGGAGGTTATAACCCAGTGATTGATTTAGTGTCACCATCTCCAGCAGCATCCCAACCTCATCACAATGCAAATATCTCCATCAATATGTCACTCAAATCAACTCCTCAATTGAAATTCCACCAACATTTCTCTACTCAAATTCTTCCTTCTCAAACACTAAGATCTGTGCTCGATTTATAGAGGAGCTGAAGGTAGTTTCACAATCAATGAATTTCCAATAATAGGCAAGACATGTTCCCATATTTTAGATTTCAAATGGACACATGGACTCAAAGTTTGACACATGTTAACTCTTCTAGAAGGCACTGGCCAAGTGGAGATTCCGGAACAATGATAATTTCGCTCCCAATGTGACCAACACACCTATGAGTGTCGGGAAGTTCTTTGCGGAGAAACCTTGCATGGGGCTACCTACATATGCAATGCACTTAGTCCCTTTATAGGCAGCGTTGATGAGCTCTCATATGATATATTATAAACTTCAAATCTTGGAAACCTTTATAGATGAAAGTCTTGAATGATTTGTCTTCTTCTTTGTCTTAGGGCGTATAACAACTGAAATAATAGGGGATGATGGACCCTATTCATTGGTCCTGGAGATGATGCCCAGTTAACTAGGTCATTGGGAATGGTGCCCAAATTGACCTATAACAATTCTTATGCACATGAATCCATTAACCCATGATGAATACAAAGATTCATATTTATAGGATGAGGACTTCAAGGAGGAATATCCTGTAAGATATTCGCTCACTCCTCCTGTAAATTCATGGTAGAAGTATATTTATATCCTATGAATGTTATAAGACAAATTTGGTTGATATCAAGCTTTTTTATGTCACTATTTATCTCTTACATTTATTTCTTTCTGAATTTTGATTTATGCCTTTAGTCTAGATTCACTTTCCGTCAAAAGTAAAATAGATTTGCTTAATGTTACTTACCTTTTGCAACATAGTATTGGTGGCCTACCTAGATATTTCCTCATTTGAAATTATTTCATTTCCTTATTTCATTTGTATCAAATGGAGTAAGACTAGGAATAGAAAGGTTCCTACTACACATACAATGTCATTCCCTCTTAAGTTTTTACCAACCCCAGGTTGATAATTTAAGGTGGTAACCCATGGATTTGCAGCATTCTTGTTGCAATATTGGAGCTCATCATTATGGTCCCTTCGAGAGACTAGAAAATATGGGTTATAATTCCTATTGACTCAGTTTTACACCATATATTTATGTTTTATTAATTGTAAAAGTAGAGAATATGGAACTTTGTGAGCCTTCTGTTACACAATAATTTGTCATGATGGTAATTTTCCCATCCCCGATCCTGAAAATTCCCTGTGACAGATCTTGTGAAATTTTTCCACCATGAAGAAATGTGTTAAGACATCCCTTAAAGATCCAAAGAAAACTGCCTTGGAAGATTACTGAAGAAACTTGGTCAAATTCCTAGTTTCCCAAGTCAACACTTTTCCTAGTGTCATGCTCGCGATGATGCCATATTCACAGTTTTTTCTTGGCACTGCCAGCGCCCTTAGTTCTTTGAAAACCACATTGATCCCTTTCTGTAAGTGCTTCCTCAAATGAAGGAGAATATTCGACCTCTACAAGTTCCAAGGTAGCGAGTTGGTTGTTAAACGATGGATATAGGGTGGAGCTCTCTGATTTTAAAGCTTTGATATCATCGATGGGGGGTTTATAACTTATAAAGTGGGTCTTATTCCTCCTTTCATGGGATCCCAACCTCTTCTTCCTTCCTATAAATTCATATCCCTCATTCCCACAATTTTGGAGCTTGGTTGGTCACTATCAGGCTAGTCTGAAGTCTCATTCCCTTGCATCCTAGCATTGTGATAATGCCTAAGTGTTCGGGAGAAGGAATTCTTTAGAGCTTCGGTGAAGAACTCATATTTTCACCAAAGGAGGCCTCCAACATCAAGGCTTGGGTTGTAAGGCCTCCTTTTTTTATTTACCAATAATAAAATATGATTTTTTCTTTCTATATTTGTCTAATTATTTATGCAAATATTTGGGTACTCCTTGATCTGCTAGATAGCTAATGTTTACGATTATTATGTATTGTATTACGCTTGTTGTTGCCTCATGATCATCTGCAGGTATTCGTGTGCCATACGTAATAGGGAGTGAACGTAAAAGGATCGTGGATCAAGGTCATCATCAACATATTCAAGCGTAACATTGGGAAAAATGTACTTCTATCTCTTTTCATGTCGCATTGTAAATGTTAGTTAAGACATCTTTGCATTAGAAAGAATCTAGTGTTGCTAGACCCACTCTAGGGCTAGAGAGATCACCTCTGTCCGTAGAGGGGATTTATCTTGACAATAGAAAGGGCAACTCCACTGGGGAGCTTATCTTCTTAGTCTTCCTTCTACGGAATGATCTTGGATTAGTTTGACAAATTTCTGGAATCTGTGCTTGCTTAGGCCATTGTTAGTTTGTGTACGGTTTGATATCCACTTCGTTGTGTTAACTATGGTGTTTTTGTGAGAGTCTTTTTTATTTTTCTTTGTTTCTAGCGACCAGCGGGCTTTATGTTTGCATAGTAGAATTGTTCTATATAGTACAGCTGCATTTATTTTCCTTTCATCACTTTTCTGTTTATCATAGAAACATTGATCTTAGATGTAGGAAAAATTAGTGTTTCCCCTTGATTTTCTAGTGTGCCCTAGCCCCTGAAGGATGTGTGTAAAATCTTAGTGACCTACTTGTTGTGTTTTTGACTTGTTTTCTATGAGTGAGTCTTTTTGTCTCTTTTTTTTGTAATTTGGGATATTTTCACCATTTCAAACACCTTTTGTCTCATTTTTCCTAACTTGATTTGGAGTGAGTTTCACTGGTCATCACTACATCTATGAATTTACCTTTGATTTAGTGTCAAACATAGGAACACAAATTGTTTGATTCATAATTCTAGAAGAGTGTGTCCTTTGTCAAAATTCTAAATAAATTGAAAGTGATCTTCATTTTAGTTTTTATTTAGCATTATCTTTATCATTTTAAAAGGAGTGAAAATCATTTCATTCGTGCATTTTCTAAAGTGATCTTTTTTTTTTCGATTGAAAGAAAAGTGAAAGGATTTAAACTTCTTCTTTCATTCATTTTTTTATTTTGATTGCATTTCAAAGTAAAAACACATAAAAAAATATTTTTGCATCTTAGTGGAAAAGGAAAGTATCTTCATTTTTCAATAAGTTGCATTTGTTTGGGAAAAGTGAATTATTTTGAAAAGAATTACATTTCATAGCTTTGAACTAGTTGGGAGGCATTATTATTGTTGCATTGATTGCACTTTTGATTGTATCTCTTACCTAAATAGTTTATGCTTCATCGAAATGGAAAGTTTTTATTTTTGCATTTATTCTGGACTATAAGGATTCAGGTGACATCTATGTTGAGCCAAAACTGAAAATTAACTCATGGCCAACATTAAAATTCACTCAATTTAGCTTAAGGAGCATTGGAAATAATGTGAACATTTAGTGGTCTAGGCTAGAGACATGTTATGGCCTCATAAAACATAGGAGACATCATTAACAATTTGTGTTACAGCCTGGGGGTGATATCTCATCCCACATATGGAAATATATTGATGTATGATAAGTCTATTTTGGGCGCTCTCATTGAACTTTTACGCATTAGACATCACTACTACGGACTGGGCTCCCACGTACTGTCAAATATATTTAGGGAGACACCACTAGGCTACAAGCCTACCATAACTGATTTGGCCACCTTGTAAAAGTGATACACCGAACACAACATTCTAGGAGATCAATTGTAGTATGTTAACTCCTTGGTCATTTTTTCTATCATTTATCACCAATTTTTATATTGTATTTCACGGGTACTTGCTAAACCTTTATGTTGTATTGTAGTTCACGGGTACTTGCTAAACCTAAATTTTTATATTGTAACTGCCCATGAAAAAATCTTACCCGTGTAGTTATCTAGCCTCATTATTGATTTGTAAATTGTGAATTTTTAACCTCTTCCTTCTTACTTTCAAAGGTCATCATGGATGAATCATCGAATTCACCTCTTCCCTCCTCTAACAGATCTCAAGAACCTCCTCCCGAGGTCCCTTAGTTTCCATTTGGGCTTCTTGAAGCACAAGGTGTTGAACTTGGGATTGTCATCATTGTTCAACCCATCTCATCTCGACCACTGCTTGATGATTTGCCTTAGACTACATTGGAAGACTCTGAGCCGATAAGTGCAAAACCATCTACATAGTTCACAGTCTTTCCAGAAAATCCGCTCTTTGATCCGATTTTGGTCTCACCTCAACAGGCTTATAACGCTTTTGATCAACCCATAATTCCCTTTTGCGCTTCTCAAATAGCATCTCACTCTACTATCCATCGGTTATTTCCTGACGAAATGGAATCCAATGTTGATGATGTTCCCTTCGTGAGCGCTCCTCAGGGTGCTCTTCAAGAAACCACTGGCACTTACATCCCAGAAGGTGTTTCATCTATGTTTCCCTCTGAAAGCGAGATTTTCAGTTCCATACCTCATGATTCAAGCAGTGGGACTGAAATACCTTCCACTCAGGTTGTATCTATGCTTCTGCATAGTTCTACCTCTTTGGGGAACCTTATTTCTAGAGCTTCCAGCGGTACACTTTTATTCCTGGATCCCATTTGGTCAATGGGTATTCCTCCAGCTTCTGGCCCATTAATTTCGAATATGGTCCTCTTGTCTCAACCTGTTTTTTGAACCATGGTCACTATTGGTCAAATGAAATTTTCGATCAAATCCTCTATCCCCTATTTTCCATCTACGATCACTACAATTCCACCACTCAATGGACAATCTAGGGTTTTGTCTGTGCCTAGGGCCAATATAACCCTCTTTACATACCTCCCCTTTTGGGTGGGGGGTAACTAAATTCAAGACCTATTCCTATGGCAGGACAACCTCACATTCATTATTCCCAAGTTCAATAGCCCCTTCTGCAACCAAATGTATCCATTAGGGGAATTTTGAGGTCTAAAATGGGCATCCTAAGGAAAATGTACTGTTACGGTCCCGTGATTTGGCATATTGGTAGACCAAATGACAGGGTAACATGGAACTAGTATTTGGAGTCCTAGGACCTAGCCTTCCTGGACACAGAGAGGGATCTGTCTATTGGGTGCAAAGGATGTGTTATTTTTTCTCTAGGGTTTTGATTTTAGGCTAGGTTTTAAGTGTAGGGTTTTTTGATTGTTTTTGGTTGGGTAAGATGGTCAAGTGGAATAGATGGAGTGAGAGCCTATCAAATCCATTCGGCTATGGAGTCAATTAGAATTCAAGGGTGTCTAAATGATGAAACAGAGTGTGTTGCAGGGCCAATTTAGCAAGGTTAATGGATCCTTAAGGTGATGTATGAGGTGTAGTGAACATCAAGTTTGGGAAAAGCAAGGAGGTCTTAAATACATATAGTTTAAAGCTACAAATCATGAGGTAGGGAAAACCATTAAGCTTAATGAACAATACTTAAACTGATAAATATCCAAGCTAAACATTCCAGTGAAACATAGAAAGCATAAGAGCTTCTAACTTTAGTAAATTCACATTCAGAATTTGGGAAAACATATAAGATAAAAAAAATAAGTCAATCTATGAAGAGGTAACTCCTAAAAATAATATATCAAGCTATTGGGAACTCTGAAACAAGATGGTAAGCATGGACAAAGGGCAATATCGAACGAGACCTCTTTGACTTAACCTAGCAATCAATATTCCACAGAAAGGCTTCAAGATAGGGTTTTGAAAGCTTAAAATAAGCAGGGCATAAAATGAATTATACTTGTAAACTAGAATAATAACCATACATGAAACAAAAAACAAGTTTTTGTGGACCTAAGGAGCAATCAATAATTCCTTAAGATGGCCAAAAGAGGAAAACATCAAAGCTATAACAAACGGGAGGACTGAGGTGCCTCAAAGAGCATGTCTCAACCTATAATTTTCTTATTTATAGCAACTAAGAAGAATGAAACATAATGAGAACAAGAAAAAATTAACAAGTTAAGAATGCATCACCATTCACCAAGCTAAGGAATCCTGCAAACAAGCTTCTCCATCATCAAGCCAACCAAGCCATTCATCCACTTCACAAAACCAATTTCTTCTCCAAGCTCATAAAACCATGTATATTTCTCTTCAAGCTCATCAAATTCTGACAAAAGGGGCCTCATGCTCTATTTATGGAGAAAAGGATGACCAAAACCCTAAATGTGGTACGAAAATGTCAAATTTAACCATAAATGTCATTTATGGCCAAGAGACCATGCAAGGCCCAAGGCACATAATATCCTAAGAAATAAATGCCAAAATAACTATTTGCACCTAATTCTAGAGTAATTTGCCTCAAAAAACTCAAAATTATCTATTTGCAATAAATGAGTGTGTTTTGTTGACTTTTGTTCCAAAACACACTAGATAGCCTCTGTGCACAACACCACTTCAGCAGAAAATAGGGTCTCTTGTGGCTGAGTTTTGGACCCCTTCCTAACACCATATTTGGCTCTGTGATTGCTCATTGGAAAGCCTGATGAGTCTACTTTAGAGAAATTCTTGATTTTTACTAGATTAGTGCCATTTACCTATTCAAAAACCAATTTTCCCAACACTGCTCTGTGCGCAGCGCCTGGTCTGAAAATGAGGTAGAAAGGTCAAAAGTTTGATGTTTTTTAACCTTTTCGAGGGTCAAAACTGCTCCAAATGATCTGAAATTTTGTGAGCAGACTACTGGTGATCTGAGGAATCCAAAAATGAAAATTTTTTGAGCTGAGGATGCACCAAATTTGTGCGTAGAACCTAGGGTGTTGCGCACAGAGGGCTCAAAATTTAAAAAAGACAAAATCTTGTTTAATTTCCCCCAAAATTGGTGGAGAGGTACCTCAAGAGGTCTTGGATACCTGCTGAGAAGCCTCAGATGAAATTCCAAGGCTATCATTCTCCTTTTCCCTTTTGAGGTTTTCTATATCTGTGAGGGCTTCCTTTAGCTTGGCACAAGCAAGCATGTTTTTCCTTGCATAGTGCTCGGTCATTTTCTTTTGGAGAGAAAGGCCTCCCTTTACCTTCTTTAAATTCTTATGCTCCTCTTTGTAATACTGAATGATACATTGTGCCATCTCAAAATATCTTTCCCACTCCCTAAGTTATGCATCTTTGGTTAAGAGTAGCAATATGGTTCTCATCTCCTTATCCTCATTGTCACTGTCTGGATCAATGAATTGAGGCTCTTTATGGGTTTTCTTGATCCTCTTACTCCTCCTCACCTTTACCTATTGTTCTCTTCTTTCTATATTTTCTTTGCCTTTGTCTTTTGGCTTGATAACTGGAGAAGAGATGGCCCTTTGCCTTTTTTGGGCAACAACATCTATTTTTCCTCTGTGGTATGTGCATGTGAGAGGAGTGATTATGGTAGTTTTGATAGTGTCTCCATCATTTCTATGACTTTTAGTGTTTTCATAAGCTCTTTCATCTTTTCCATGGCTTTCATGAGTCACCTCATGCCCCATTGGGTCACTACTTTTTTGACCTTCAGCATCGCTATCATCTTCATTTTCCTCACTTTTTCCTATACTGTCACTTTGGCCTTCAAACTAATCATTACCTTCTTCACTTGCCTTATTTTGACGTTGTTCCTCATAAAGATATTTTTCTTCATGATCCTCTTCATTATATTCACTTTTGTCATCATTAGGAGGTTGATTTGTGTCATGACAGTCATGACAGTTGTGATGATTTTCATGACTATTTCCTTGGCTTCCTTGCTCATCACTGATTGTCTTATCTGTGCTATTACCTTGGTCACTTCCTTCCTCTTCAAAATTTGATTCAGCCTCATTATCTACCTGTTCTTGTTCTTTTATTTCCTCATCATCACCTTCTGTTTCATCATATTCATCCTCTTCATTCATTTCAGCACTATTTTCACTATCATTTTGCTCACTGTCATGCTCATGTACATTCTTCTCTTAGCTGTCCTGTGCACTTTCTTGCTGACTGTCATCCTCACCATTTCCTTCATTATCCTCTTGGTATTCATATTTCTCATCAACAGTACCCTTTTCTGCACTTGGGAGTGATTCCTTTGTATTATCACTATGACTGTCTTTCTCCAAGTGTTCACTGTCTTTTCCTTCATGGTTGTCATGTTCATCTTCCTCTTCCTTGTCATCATCATCCTGCTCTTCTTCATTAGACTTTTTTTCTTCCCTACTGTCTTCATCATTTCCATCATTATCTTCTTGTTCCTTAATGTTGTTTTCATCATCTTCTTCTTCATTAAGCTTTGCACTTGCCTCATTGTTTTCCTCATTCTCACTGTCATCTATTTGTTCTTTATTGCTACTGACACCTGTTTTTTCATCATCACCACTGTTGTTAACACTGGAAAATCGTATAGTAGAAGACGATATCAGTTAATGTCGAGCCTAAGGATTTACAGGGCAGGAAAACATTATGGAATCAAGAAGTATTTAAAATATCTAAGGTTTTGAGAAAATCATATTTGAACTAGTCATAAATGCTTAATTGCACGCGTTATCCTTCGAGAAGAGCTCCTTCTACACGCATTTTTTCCCAATAAGCGCACATTCCTGGAAATGGAAAAAAGTCGCTTTTCGAGACCACACCAAGCAAAAGAAAGTTACTTATTATGTGAAAGCCACCTAAGGACAGCCACCAGCACCTCCTTAGACACTGTGTGAGCACACAAAAGAATATTTGAGCACACAATGGAATCACACCTCTCCCTTGGGTCACTATCCATCATGTACCAAGGGAGGGAAGGAGGATTTGAAAATCACCTATATAAAGCCCCCAAGAGATGAAGAAATGGTGATCACATTGTTATGCTGGCCAAATTTTCCCAAGCAACACCACTAGTGTGTGTGACCAGAAGTTGGAGCTAAAGAGGACTCAATAGTTGGCCACCCAAAATCTTAGTCCACCACAGCAGAGAGAGAGAGGGAGACTGCATCAGAGGTAGACCTTGGAAGGAAACATCCTTGCATCAGGACCTAGAGCCATTGCTTAGGGTCTCTTTGGAAAGTGGGTAAAACTTCTTCTCCATTTCAAACATTTAATAAGAAGAGGCCATCGAGCCATCGTTTGCATTATTATAATTTTGAATCTCTATATAGCTTCTGTATATTTGTGTTTTAGTTTTAGTTTAACCAGAGAATTACTATTTCCACTAATTTTTATGCTTTTAAGCTCCCCCACTTTTTGGATATTACCAATAGTTTAAATAGTAGACCACACTCTTTCATCTGGTGCGATTTCGTACACCCGTGCAACTAATCCACCACAATAGGATTGGTGACTCCACTGATGTGTTCCAAGTTTATGTGGTTGTGCCATCTTTTGCAGGAGACCCTTTGTCTATGATGGATTGGAGCTGACAGTCCTCCGACCCATCTTGCAGTCCCTAGCCTCACTGAGGTGACAGACTGAATAAAGTAGCTCCTAATATTTTTTCTTGCAGTATTTTTGTGCGCAGTTTTTCCTCATAGAGGCGCATTGCGCACGTTCAGGACTGACCTACACGCAGGATGGCACACCTGTCAAGTTTTTTTGCACGCAAATTGCAGACTGATATTTTTTGTTCTACCCATATTTCGCATTTTTCTGCTTCTATGTGTGATGGGCAACCCCTAATGTATCTACCAGCACTTGTGTTGATACCCCACAGCTTCTGAGAACTCATTTCTTGTTACTTTTTGTAGGTATAGAGTTATTTTTCATTTAAGTTGGTCTTTGCAAAAAGTGTTCAAATAGTTTAAGTAGGGGGCGAATGAACCATTATTTTCCAAACAATTTATTTTTTTTCAAATTCTGGTATGCTCACTTAGTTTAACTAGTTCGAGTAAGTGGCCCAAGACCACACATGCATAAACTAGTGTATAAATTGTTTAGTTTAAATTCAATTTTTTCATCTAGGAAATTGCGGGACTAGGATTGAATCTCCAATTAGAGAAAGTAATCTTTGTTGTCTTTGCACCATTTGGTGACCCTAGACAAGCATATGAAGACTCTACATTTTTGATTCGCCATCTCCCTTTAGTTACTCCAATAGACTAACTAGGAATATTTGGAAGCGGCACATTATCCACAAATATTTTCCATTTGAGCAAGGAACAACGTTACATAGTTTAACTAGGGGAATTTTGTAAAGGATCAACGATATCCATATGTTCAAATTATGATATTGTTCACCATATTCTCACACACGCTCACCCACTAAGCAAAGAAAGCCACCTAAAAATAACTTAAACCAACTCACTAAATTCTCCCCACAGGGGCCACAAAAGAATTTATAGATCAAGTAAGGATCAAGGGGGTAGGCATCCAATAAGCTGCCTTGATCACACTTCACATTGAAACATAGAATTTTTGTATTTATGGAGCTTTAAAATCCACCTATCATCCCACGGAAAAGAAAACCCGAGCACGGCAGAGACCCGATTCAGAGGGGGTTAGGCTTAGGCGCAATGCGTGCGGTATCAGTTGGCACTACCTGACCCAGATGATACTCAGTAATGTTAGCTGACTACCAAGAAGCCCAAGACTCGAACGCTCACATGGGATGGTGGTTCTTAGTCACCAAAAACTAGGTTATCCTTTACCCTATAAGTGACGGTGCAGGCAAGCGCCAGATCCTCTACCCTTACCTTGGTGGATTCTCTTCGGCTGACTGGGGGCATCGCCAGCTCTTACGGGACATTGTGCCAACACTCGCAAGAAATATTCTCAAGGCCTAGTTACTTTTGATTGTGTGAGGACGTAATAGGTCTTCTAGGATTTTGAGTATCATGTGTAAACAAACAAAACCATTTTTTGCTTGATTGATCACATAAATTAAGTTAAAGGGAAAATTCATTTCATTTTCACCTTGTTTTATGTATGTGGCCATAAATTTGTCGTGATCATGGAATAAATCCCCTCAAAAATTTTCCAAAACCTAACCTGGTCGACACCCAAACAGTTCCAATGGAACCTCGTTGGTCCAGGCATCTTTTTGACCTCCCCCCATTATCGAGAGGGGTTCCAGGTCTTTCGTCGTTTAGGTGTCAATGATGAAACATTTCAACAATCGTTGGTTCATACTTTCTTGGAGTAACCTTAGTTGGGAACCCTAATTGGTCTCCCAACACCACAGCGCACACTACTCCCCCCTCGTCCCCTGGGGGGAAGAGGAGCGCATCCCATACGAGAAGCCAGTTGAATTCACAATAGGGTACGTCATAGACTAACCCTTTTTCTGACCATAAATTCATGTCTTCACATGTTTCCATGGCGTCAACCTCCCATTCACCCTTATTAGCGGCGTTGAATCTACCCGATTTAACCAAGCTCACCAATGACCCCATCGCACATGACTCCATTTTGCCTCCCATGCCCACGAAGCTCCCTTCGGACACACCAAAGTTTGAAGGCAAGCAAGCAGAAGACCCAAGTAATCATATAATGACCTTTCACCAGTGGTGCTCATCGAATAGCATAATTGACGATACTATTCGGTTGAGGCTATTTCAATGCACTCTTACAGGAGTGGCCGCGAAATGGTATGTGGAGCAACCTCCTGCTTCACATAGGACCTTTAGAGCCCTTGCTACCACGTTCCTCACATAATTTTAGTTTCCCATTCACCATGATTTGGGAACTGAATTACTGACCCATTTTAGACAATTCCCCTCCATCCATATCTCAAAGCATCTCCATGAATGGAGGCAGCGTCGCAGTTTATGCAAAGCTAAATTCGATGACCCGGTCCTTTTAGATTTATTTTTGAAAACTCTGACACCATAGATTTCAAAGCATGTGGCGCAGTGCAACCCCACATCTGAAGAGGACGCAACCAGTAAAGCCCTGCAGCTTGAACTGATCTATACGCAGTCAAGATACATCTACAATATCCTACCGAACACCCTGCGCCTACAATATTATCAAGAATTTCTAGGTGCATCTAACTCTGCAGATGGACTAATTGGGTCAATGACCCAAGGGTATCTAGGCACCAGCAGTCAAAGTCCCGGTTACACACATGGTTCTACCCATAACATTTCTCAACCTAGATTTCAAAGTCATCATATGCCGCAGCAAAATTTGACTAATAGGGCCCAAACGTATCACCAAGGAGGACCTTACCCTCTGGCTGAGGGGACCCAGTATGTAGGAAGAAATACTAACGGAAGAGCTCCCCCCCAATGGCCAAGTGCAAACACGGGACAACATTATGCTCAGTCCCATGCATACAACCCACCTACACAAAACAATGCATAGGTGAACTTTGTGCAGCCGTCCCAAAATCAACCACACCAATATGATTAGGAGAATTACCCTCCTAACATGGTTAAGAAAAATACAAAAAAGAAGCCCAAAGGGAACCCTGGACAGGTGGCCAGCAACCAACAATGCCCACCGCGATCCTAGGTTGGAGGTAACTCCAACCTGAATCAGAACCAGGAGCCAAGAAATGCCTAAAGGCAAGGCAAAAGGCCACCTCTACGAACAAACCATTCTTGTTCAATATGTGGTGAGTACGAGCACTATACTCACCACTGTCCCAAACTCCTAGAGCTTAAAAAGCTACAGATTAACCAAGGACGAGGAGGATCTTCCCAGAAAACTGCAGTGATGCAAGAACCTTTCCCCTATCAAGGGACGGTCAACACCCAATAGCAAAACCCAGACGATTCTGGGAAAAGAAACCATGAGATATACATGGCTGGAGAAGAAATGTTTTTACCAAAGTTGGAATCATAGATATGACACCCCACCAGACACCAATACGTCAGGGGCTAGTACAAGTGCGCCAACTACACTTTTAACCATTCCAAAGATTCCTACGAAACTATTGCCAAAAATGGTAAAAGGGCCTAATAGGCGAGTAGGTAACTACTCCAAAGCAGCCCAAAATTATATCATCGTAGATGATTTAGCTCAATCACCTGCTGCTATGTCCGCATTGGAAGTACTGCAGTTGTGCCCCAAGCAATGGAAATCACTACCTTTCGCATTATGCGCTATTGACCCTACTGATACGCGCATGATGGCTTTTGACTTAGACAAAGCCACCCCTAGGCTTCCCTCCATGGTTGCCTTCCAGATACCAGTATCGGTACATATTATTACTATTCACCGATGTGTCATTAACGATGGTACATCCACATGCATCATGTCAAAGAATGTGTGGCAGAAGTTAGGATCCCTTGAACTCAAACCTTCCGTCATCACACTCAAAGCGTACGATGGCCGTCCCTCGAACCCTGTTGGCCTCTTTCAAAATGTACTGGTCTACTTAGCCGGAAAGATGGTCCACATAGACATCGAAGTCTTGGACGCTCACTTGGATTAAAATATACTCCTTGGGTGGAGTTACATGTATTCCATGTCTGCCATAGCATCCTCCGTCTTCTGCATCATGATGTTCCCCCATGAGGATCGAATCATTACGGTAGACCAGCTGACGAACAGTGAAAAGCAACCCCTAACTAACACGGATGTCATTCTACCCTATGTAGATATAGTTGCAGATGGTCTTTCACAGTATCAAGAAATGGTCCTGGCCAATTCAAACCATCGTCCATCCTAGGGTCATTCCTAGGAGATCCTCCCATTATCCCTGAGGTTTCGCCTAATGCCACAAGGGCCCTGGTGTGCATGATGTCCACATCAAGCACCAAGGTGAGTCAGGACACAAACTCAATCAGTAACAACACCGAGGCATCGACCACGGTAGCCTCTCTAGCCTACGCCGCCTACCAAACCCCTTTCCTCTACCCACCTCCTGGCTTCATCCCCCAGTAGGTTTTGGAGACACTGGTGTTACCCAACATATCGTTAGCATTCACAGTTTGGTACCTCGTTCCCCCTTCCAGAAAAGGAGCCACAAATATTGTTGTCGTAGGGTTAAAGTCCCTCAATCTCGAGGAGCCCCAACCTACCCAAGAAACGGTCGCAACCACCCCCACAAGGGCAGTTCCCATTACGAAACCGATTACCACGACCAAGAAAACTGCAAAGAGAGGAAAGAAAGCAGTGACCCCCACCATGAAAATGGATTCATAAACCTGCACTATATGTGATGTCATAGGCCACCCTACCCACATATGTCCGGAGTTGTACAAGTTAAAACCACTCCTTGGCTCTGAAGAAGACATCTCAACACCGTGTTCCCATAAAAAGGAACTTGCCACAAAAAGTAAAGGAAAATTGTTGCATACCAATCACGCATGCGCACTCTGTGGCATATATGGGAACTACACCTATCTTTTCCTAGCGGTCTCGCAATATAGGGACGCCTTACATACGGTCGAGTGATCCTATCAAGAGGATCCCTCCATCCAGTCTGCCAGTGATGAGCCTCGTATCATCATATACCTACAGGAAGAGTGACGATCACCCAAAAGGCTTCCCGCCATACCACCTCCCCCAGTCGAAAGGTGCGTACTTTGCGATGAACTTGATCATTTCATCATTGACTTCCCATCCTTGGAAATGTTCCAATGATGGTACCCAGTCCATGTAGTATATCATGCTAACATGGACATCCAATACTCATGTTAGATATGTGGCGACAACCACCCAGTACACCGTTGTCACTATTTTTATCTCAAAATCAGACCCTAATAGGTTGTTGATCAAGAAGACTCTGATTAACTATTTCAAACCAGACTTTTAGTTGAGGCCTAGCCTCCTCAACCCGAGAGGGCTCTCTCAATAGGTTTATGATTTTAAAATAAGGATTAGATGGCTAACTCTATGAGTAAAGTAGATAAAATGGATAATTGGTTGTACTACTAATCAACAAACATCTATTGGGCTTATGGATTCAAGTATATTTTCACAAAAACATAAGTATCAACTTCAATTGGAAGTCAGGGCATTTCAGGGTTTAGATGCATCAAAAGAACAGTAGGAAAAAAATAACACAATTCATGAACATATGAAGGAAGTTAGAGCACCTTCAGTGAATTATAAGTAACATACATTCATGCCACTGCAAGTAATTGAAAGATGAAAAGCATAAGAACATCAAACATCCATAACCCTTTCTGAATCCTAAGTGATGAAACCAATACCTTTGTATTAATATGAAAACACAGTCTCTTCCTACAACAAAACAGTATGCTTGTTCATGAAAAATTTCCAACCCTATGAAATTCAACTTCCTATCTCTTATAGAGTCATCATTACATTTCTTAGATTCTCTCCAAACACTTGAGAGAATTCGAATTTTCTAGTTTGACACCTATTAACTGATGAAACAAACTTTAATTACATCTGAAAATTTAAACTGTCTATTCCAGAGTCCTAATACAACTAGGATTAAAACTCTTTATTATACGTTAACAACCTTATCCAAATATTAAGTCTTCTATCTGATAGCTGCTCCTCCTAAACTTCGACCTTGATGATGTCCATCTTATTGCTGTTGAAGTGTAATGATCTGTTTCTTACCTGTCCTAAAAAATAGGAACATACTCCCTGCAAAATAGGTGTACTGCTTCATTTATGTTTTTTCACAACATCTACTAGCCAAATTGTGCTCAAAACATGTGGAAAACACTTATTAATCTCTTGTGACCTCGTCCTTGCAGCTGTGTCCAAACCAAACCTTTGAATAAATTCCCAAAACTGTTAACATTACTGCGCTACGAAACTGTCTGCTATTTTCATAGCGCAGAACTTCACCTTTGAAAACTCCATTTGAAACCTTCAAATTTATATCTTTAGCCATTTGATCTTCACTTTTAGTCTTTATACATCCTCCAACAACATCATGATTTGATAAACATACCTTTTCCCCCCTTGAAAGTTTTCAAAATTTGTAAAACTGCATCCTACATCAGTTTCGTAGCGCGCTACAAAACTGTTGTGCATGACAACCTACAGCAGTTTCGTAGTGCGCTAAAAAACTGTTGTGCCTTTTATTTTCATAGCTTGTTTCCAAAAAATTTAGTTTCTCGCCTTTACAACCATCCTTGAAGTTATATATTAGCCTTCAATAATCAACTTTGAACTGTTTTCAAAAATGAAACCTTCCACAAAACTTCAAAAATGTTTAAGAGATATCACTTACTGTTTAGATAGATTTTTACTGTGGTTGATCTTCAGGCTTTTCTAGCTATATTTGGAGGTCTTCAACTTGCCTTTTAAGCCTTCTATTACTAGCCCTCAGTTTGGTGTTAACCATTCTTATGAATTTTTCTTCCTTAATGGCAGGGACAGTCCATATGAAAAATTGAACTTGATTGTTGATTGACTCACTGTTCGAAACCTTTTCCAGCTCCCACAGAGCTTTCAACCTCTCAAAATTTGACCTTTTCATAGCATGCATTCTCACTTTCTTTCTCAATTTATCAACCTCAATATTTTCAAGTCTGAGTTTGTCTTTAACCTCCTCATAACTACTCCTTTGTCTTTGAGTATTAAATACTCTTTTTCTGTCTTCTTTGAGTATTTGAGATGATGTATTAATGGGTTCTTCAAAAACACTTGCATCCTCACCTCCTATTTGGTCTATCTCCATGTCTAGCTGCTGAATTTTCTTATATTGCCTAGTCTGTGGTTTTCTTCGCTTAAAAACAAACTCTGACACCTCCTCCTCAAAGTCTAATTTTTTGGATGTTTTCAATTTCTTTGATTTGCCACCTGTATCTAACTTTATGAACTCTTCTTGAACTAGGGGAGACTCCTCAATGTCAATGGCTTGCAATATATCATTCAAGTTACCTCTTAATTGTAAATTTTCATTTGTGGCCACAGCCTTACCCTTCTCCTTTGACCTTTGACTCCTAGTCAACTTCTTCTGAGCTGTCTTGCTAATTGACTGTTCCTGAATTTCCTTTTTAAACTCATTTCTCTTCTTATGTGCAGATTAAGGAGTCTTTTGGATATTCAATCGTGTCTTTATCATAGGTTCTTTGACCTATTTCTTGGGCTTAAGTTTGACAAACCTCCTTGATTTTTTTTGTGCAAGTTCAGTAGTCTTTGATGAAGATGTTTCTTTGACTTGAGGGCTAGCACCTGTTCCTTCATCCCATATTCCACTCAAAAAGAGAAATGCAGACAATTCTCTTTTCACCTTCTGAAGCTCATGTAAAACTATTAGCTTGACTACACCATGATGAAATAAAGAGGTTTCACATGCATGAGTTTTCATCTGAACTTTGTCTACCATCTTGGCCAGACTTCGAAATAAAAGGAAAGGTAATTCTAGAGATATTACTCCTATGAAATGCAGTAAGAGTTTAAAGTGATAAGTATACACCTTGTGATATCTCCCTTCACAGGTGAAGTATCTTTGGATATTGTAGAGAAAGTTGGAAAATGCATCCTTGACATAACTCCTTGGCATAGCTTTATTCAAATCAGTATCCATAAACTCTAGTTTCAAAAATATTTTGCAGGGTTGCATTTCAAACCTAAAATTTTTAAACCATCTTTCCTCCCCTCTTGGGATTTATGTGACTGCTGATATAACTTCAGGAGAAATGGGTAAATTGAGGAAACCAACCTTTGTGTTTGACCCTGTGAAGTTGGTAGCAAATCCTTTAGTGACCTGATTATGCCCTCCTTGAAGCTTTTCACAAAACCTCCAGTAACCTACTTTCTTAAAATCTTCTTCAACAGATTTATCCCTGGTGAGACTTTCTAAACCTTCAGGTTTTGTCCTTAGGCAGTGACCCGACCGGTGATTTCTTTTTTCCTCTACCATCTTCTTCCTGGAAACCCTGTGTCTTCAGAAAAACTGTAATAGACTTCTTTTTGGAGAAACTGGCTCGCTTGAGAATTTGGTTCAGCCTCGCTTGATGGAAAACCTTGTTTGAGTCAGCAACTATTTTCACACTTACTGAATTTGCAATCGAAACTGATGACATATTTACCAATTGAAATCTGCCTCGCTTGATTAACAAGTCTACCTCACTTGATAACTTAAATGAGACCTCTGATATCTTATCACGAGCTTTCTCTTTCAGCAATAGATATGCATGCAGTGCATTCTTTGCATGAGATAAAACAATGATAACGAATTCCCTTTGTCAAATTTGCGAAGGACCATTGACAACTGACCGCTAATGAATCTAATAATGATTTCATAACTACTTTGGACGGTTGCATGCATGAAGGATGATTCATGGACTGAAACCATGATCGCGGATTGACAATATAATCATGAAAATTTAACCCCAAGTCGATTGATGTGACAGCTAAATCGAAAATTCTGAAACCCCAATTTCATAGCACTGGTAGTGTTATTTCAGGTTTTTGCGCTATGAAAAGACTAGCATTTTCATAGCGCAAAATCATTTTTTTACACAGAGCGTGCTACGAAAACGTGGTTTCTTGGCTTATTCAAAAAATTTTGAAAAAAAACTTAAAATATGGGTTTCAAAACATAGCATGAGACTACCAAAGTGTAAAAAAAAGTTTATGAACTTGGTGTGATGATGAAATGAGACTCTAAACCTATGACTTAGACCCTATAAAACATAAAAATGACTCAAACCCTATCAAATTCCATGACCTAAGAACAACTATGAACTGACTGAATTTAGAGAATTTTAATAGTGATAACAGTGGCTCCACCTGGGATAGTGTGCCCCTGTGGTACACTAAGAACTCGCAGCTCTAGTGCTATCCATTTTTTTTAATAAAAACATAAATTTTTTTGATAACCATCTTCTTCAAATTGCTGGGCCTTCACCTCGGGCTTAAGATTTCTTTTTCGACTTGTCATTTATTAGCAAAAACTGACAAAGATGAATATTTACAATGTCATGAGTGATTTATAATACTTCAGAAAACATAATGCTTTAGGAACCTGCCATTAACAGGCCCTCTAGCATATGATCCTCCATCAATTTCCTGCAATATGTAAGTGTTGTTCCCATGAAAACCAACAATCTGAAAAGGACCCTTCCATAAATTCTCAAACTTACCATGCTTGCCATTTTCCTCAATTTTGGCCTCCCATTTTAGCACTTTGTCATGAATCTGAAAACTGTCCTCTTTGACCCTCCTATCAAATGTATTCTTAATTGTGTTTTGAACATGCTAATGATTATCATAAACTTAATTTCTCTTTTCTTTCAAGGCTATCAGCTGGTTTATCCTCCTTTGGATGGCATTTTGTTCTTCTTCAAGTCCTTGAATTAACTTCATAACCGATACCCCAAGTGATGTTGGGAAAACAGCTTCAGCTCCATAGACTAATTCATATGGAAAAGTTCCAATTGATCTCTTTGTACAAATTCCATCAGCCCATAGGGCGTACTTCAGCTTTAAATGCCAAGCTTTATTGTTCTCCTGCAGTACCTTTTCGATGATTCTTACAATGCTCTTGTTTGATGATTCAGCAAGACCATTACCTTGCGGATAGTAGGCTGTAGAGTGTCCAAGAGTGATGTGATATTGATGGTAGAAATTAATCATCTTCTTGGACTTAAATGCTTGAGCATTATCTGTTGTAATCTTCATGGGACAACCAAATCTTGACAATATATTATTCTCTAAGAAAGAAATAATTACAGAGTCATTAGCTTGCCTAGTTGGTATCGCTTCTATCCATTTGGTGAAGTAGTCCGTTGCTGTAAGAATCCAGCGATGCTACCCTGATGAAGATGGATGTATCTCTCCAATAAATTCTAACCCCCATTGCTGAAAAGGAGCTTCAACATTGATAGGAACTAAAGGTAAAGGTACAAGCTTTCTTCTTCCTTCAAAAATTTGACACTCATGACATGCAACGATATTTTTTGTAGATGTCCTTAAACATTTTTGACCAAAAACATCCAGCTCTTAGGATCTTGTTTTCTGTAGCTTTCCAATAATGATGTCCTCCACAATCACCTTTATGGAATTCTTCAATGATCTTTTCAGCCTTTTCTTCAAGTAGACGATTTAGCAAAATTCCTCCTGCATCTTTCCAAAACATATTTCTGTCATAAACAAAATAGCGCAATGATTTCAGTTTAACAAACCTTTCTTTGGAATTTGATAGATCAGCAGGAGCTTTGTTATGTTGTAGAACAAAAACCACATCCTTATACCACTCTGAAGTAAGAAATTTCTCATCAATTTGGACCAATTCTTCTTCATTTTCAAAAATTTCAGATATTTTTTGTAATGTTCCAAATTTTGCAATAAAGTATTTGGAACATTAATTTTTCTTTTATTTTAATAAAAGGAATAAAATGGGTGAGGGAACCCATGTAGAAATTTAATAAAAACTCCTAAGGTGAAAAAATTCACTTAAGTGGCTTAAGATAACAGCCCAAGTGTGAAAAGGGGCCAAAGGCAAGTGAGCTAGACCATGGCTGACCAAAGTCAACAACATACCCTAAGAGGGGAAGCTTGCTCAAGAAGATTGCGTAGTTGGAGTGGAGTGAAAAATTAAAATGAGAGAAACCCTAATGTGAGTGGGGTCCATACATGCTTTGCATAAAATATGAAGGAGAGCTATTGTGGAGAGATTTTTTGAGATAGAATTCGAAGTTGAAGCTCTCTTCAACTTTTGCTGCTTAGCACAAGAGGGATTCCTGTTTAGGAATTCCCTTCTCTTCCATGGGAGGCCATGGAGAGATTGTTCTTCATCTTCCTCACAACATGGCTTAAGACCAAAGCATTCATCTACAGCTACTGCGTTATTCTTGCAGCAAGAGAACGTTGGAGTTGCTGGTGTTGCAGTGAGGGACCTTCATCATCTCACTTCTGGAGTTGGTTTGTAGAGGGGAAGCTCATTCCTTCTCTAGGAAATTAGCAAAGGAGATTTACGAAGCTCATATTGCAGATTTGGCATCAGGCCATATGTATTTCTCTCATGCCCAGCGCAGTCCCTTCTTCTTACAGCGTTATTCTTAGAGAGGGTTTGTAGGTGGAGATCATTTTGTGCACTAGTGAGTGCAATATTCAGTGAGGGGATCAGCCCCTTCATTTTGGAGATCATTGGAGGAGGTATCATCATTCATTGCAGCATATAATTCCTTCTCCATTTTGTATTATTATTGAGTTGCAGCAGCTACACTACAACTCCGCCATTTTCCAATTTTATGTATTTTAGCCAATCCCTTGGAGGATTGTTATAATAATGTTTTCTGGAGTTGAGATCTTGCTCCCCCAACTTTATTTGAGCTCTTATTGCTGCATCATCACATTTATATCATATTTTAGTCATTTTCCCCTATAGACTGCATAGTTATAGAGTAGCTGGATCATGTAGCAGTGTATTTCCTTCATTGCACGTATATCTTCCTTGGAGGCTAATTTGTACTCACCTTGAGAGGTATTTTCCTCAAGGATTTTATATAAAATTTACTGCTACACTTTCTATATCATATTTGTACTCTTCTCATATTGTATGAGTCATTATTTCACTGCTGTTAAATGTTGGAGTTTTAATACTGCTAAGGATTCCCTCATTGTTCATTATTTCAATGTACCTGTTGGTGGGAGATCTGAATAACCCCCTTAAGGTTATTTATTTGAGCTTATATTCTGTAGGGAGTTTGTATTAGACATGTTATAAGGAATCTCGGCATTGGATTGCCTTATTTTCACATTGGCTTCCTTATACAACATCCTCATGAGTAGCTGTTGCAGAAATTCCTTGAAGGGAATTATTAGCTCTTAACAAGTTCTATTGGCAGAGTCTGCTAGAGGGCCAGGTAGCCTCTGGATCTCATCCTTCCTTGTGAAGGTGAAATATCCAGTAAATTCCCCTACATTCAATCTCTAAAATAGTTCAGTGTTGATTTTTAAAACTCCCGAAGATGGAAAATAGGAATATCTCGAGATATTCCCAGCATTGCAGAAATTTCTCCATTTGGGACATTACAGTGGTATCAGAGCTTCGAACTTGACTCAACCTGTTAAGTTTGAATTTCAGAGAAGAAGAGGCCATATTGATGCAGAGGATGAGATTGATCTCATCAGTTTTTGGTTCAGCAACAACCTCTCCAAGGAGGTTGAGGAGATAGAAGAAGGAGAAGAGGAAGGACCATGCACTTCCTATTCTCACGGAGGAGCAGAGTAGGAGCATGGAGAACACTTGGAATTTGAAATTCTAAGTGAGTATCTTGATGAATATGGAGAAAACCATAGATTCTTCCAAAATACTCTATCTTTTCACACTTTTTCAGCAGGAAGAGGAAAGAGCTTGGTGGTTCAACCATGGGAGGCATGCAAGGGTTTCTACTCTTGTTGATTTTTCTCAGATCTTGATTAGAATATTTGGCCAAAGGAGGGAGGAGCCCTCACCACTAGAGGCACATGCCAGCATTGTTAAATTCATGGAGGAGCAGCCTACACGTTCAGTTATTGAGGCAGCCAGCACACTTGACGAAGAAACTCTTGCAGCAACACAAGATTCTTCCAAAATCTCTCCAAGGTATGCATGATTTTTCATCTATCATGGAGGATTGTATATTATTGCAAGCTGATTGTCTTGAGGAGGGTACTTTCACTGCACTGTGCCATTATTCTCAGACACCCTTGATGAGTCTTGCACCACACATGAGGTTGGGGTTTGAGACATGGACCATGGAGGAGATTGCATTTCAATGTCCCATGAAATTCAAGAGGAGAAATATGTTCTAGGACAATGGTAGCTCTTGTGAAAGAGGTACCAAGTGGAAGGATACTTACACCAAAAGCAGAGCTTTGTGGATCATATGTGCCCAGCGGAAATGTGGAGGATCCATAACCCATAGGTCCCAGGATCATTTCACACTCATTGCACATGATGGAAAAAGAGGAGATTATGGGTGCATCATGATGGGGTGGCATATCTCTTACCACTCATTATGTCACCATTTCAGATTGGGTATGGTGGAAGTATAGGGGAGCAGCAAACATTCTTGTTGCTCATATTTTGTTGCATGTTGCGGGAGCAAGAGGAGGCACTAGCATAGTGCAAGAGGATTTCTCTTTGATCTTGGAATCCAAGCAGCACCTTCTTCATGGGAGGAGCTCTACATTTGCAGCAACATGATGGGAGGAGTCTTTGGCAAGATTCATGTCAAAGAGGGGAGCTTTGAGCTGACAGTGGCCCTACTCCAAAGGCCAGCAGTGCTATCACTTGAGAGCTTGGTCTACTTGTTGGAGTGTTCTCAAAGCCACTTCACAAGTGATATACTTTGGAGGCATGTAGATGATGGGCATGAAGGAGAAATGGAGGGAAGAATTCCCCACTACATTTTTATTTTCTTGGCTTGGTTGCACAAGCACAAGAAGAGGGATCTACATGAAATTTTTATGGGTTCTTCTTTCATGCATTTCCATGCATATTCTTCATTGATGGAGGAGTCCACTTGGGAGAGAAACTTAATGGCTTCATATTAGCATATGGCTAGATGCATAGCCCAAGAAGATGATGATATGGTTGGCACAACCACTCCCCTACTATGTTGCAGTAAGGGGGACTTTTCATTGGAGCCATTTCAGCTCAAAGGCCAAGGTACATGATAAGGGAGGTAATCATTTGCTTTATGTTTGACACTCTCTCTTTTTTATGAGCAGCATATTATATCAAGGAGGATCTCTCCTTCTTGCACACTATGTTTGGTTATGCTCATGGTCTATTGCAGCAAATATTATGGCTATTTTAACAGTGGATTGGGGGGAACGCCACATGGGTTCTTGGTGTGCACCCTTGGCACCAAAATTTGTTTCATGATCACATATTGCAGGATGCATGTGGTAGCAAAAAAGTGGCTGAAAAGACACTTTTTGTATCATATTTCAAGGCAGGCAAATGATGCCCTGCGCTGGTTCCATGCATGGGACCATATTTCACCTCCTTTCTCTCATAAGTTTATGCTTCCATATGTTGCTAGTGGAACACTATTTAGAGGAAGCACTGTTTTGGAGGAAGGAAATTAAATTGAAGATGCCCATTGGGGGGGTGATTCTCCATACTTTGCATGTTGTATGTTTCATGAGAAGTAATGGGCAGCCCATGATTTCCAAAGCTTCATCTCTTTCCTTCATGTGGGAGGAGTTATTTGGAGAGTTTGAAATCTTGGGAGAGGCATTTCATGATTTGAAATATTGATGTGGTGGATTAGGTCTTTCATGAAGGCCATTTATTTCATCCATATATCTGCAGTAGCCCCTATGTATCATGAGGAGGAAGAGACTCATTGGCTGGATGTCCCCTTTTGGAGAGAAGACCTCCATTCCTTTTGCAGCACATGCTCCAAGGGGAGTATGGAAGATGATATGGTCACCATGTGAAGCCATGTGTTTTTCCATGAGGTGAACCATATGATGGTTTGGATGCCATATATTGATGAATTCCAACTCATCACATATGAGATTATTTGGGCCAGCTTGATTTGCAGCGTTGGAGGAGAGGTCCTTGAGGGATCTAGACTTCATCTTGCATCTTGAAGGCAACACTATTACAGCCCAAGTTCAGCTTTCACTCCACATTCATCATAAGTGGAGAAGAGGACAGTGTGGGGTAGGCTATGAAGCTTACCAAGTTCAGAAATTCAGCCCCACCTATTTCTCATGAGCACAAGGTGGAGGAGTACTTTCAGGAGTTGCCTAGTTGGAGGGTGACTCATTTTTCTTGATTGCTTGAGGATGGAGGATCTACAGGAGGATATTTTAGACTCCATGCCTTGAGTGGAGAATATTTTTGCAGTTCATCCCTGCTCTTGCTTGAGTACAAGAAATTTTTTGGAGGGGAGGACTATAATGTTCCAAATTTTGCAATAAAGTATTTGGAACATTAATTTTTCTTTTATTTTAATAAAAGGAATAAAATGGGTGAGGGAACCCATGTAGCAATTTAATAAACACTCCTAAGATGCAAAAAGTCACTTAAGTGGCTTAAGATATCAGCCCAAGTGTGAAAAGGGGCCAAAGGCAAGTGAGCTAGACCATGGCTAACCAAAGTCAACAACGTACCCTAAGAGGGGAAGCTTGCTCAAGAAGATTGCATAGTTGGAGTGGAGGGAAAAATTAAAATGAGAGAAACCCTAATGTGAGTGGGGTCCATGCATGCTTTGCATAAAATATGAAGGAGAGCTATTGTGGAGAGATTTTTTGAGATAGAATTCGAAGTTGAAGCTCTCTTCAACATGTTGCTGCTTAGCATAAGAGGGATTCCTGTTTAGGAATGCCCTTATCTTCCATGGGAGGCCATGGAGATATTTTTCTTCATCTTCCTCACAACATGGCTTAAGACCAAAGCATTCATCTATAGCTACTGTGTTATTCTTGCAGCAAGAGAACGTTGGAGTTTCTGGTGTTGCAGTGAGGGACCTTCATCATCTCACTTCCGGAGTTGGTTTGTAGAGGGGAAGCTCATTCCTTCTCTAGGAAATCAGAAAAGGAGATTTCCAGAGTTGCAGATTTTGCATCAGGCCATATGTATTTCTCTCATGCCCAGCACAGTCCCTTCTTCTTACAACGTTATTCTCAGAGAGGGTTTGCAGGTGGAGCTCATTTTGTGCACTAGTGAGTGCAATCTTCAGTGAGGGGATCAGCCCCTTCATTTTGGAGATCATTGGAGGAGGTATCATCATTCCTTGCAGCATCTACTTCCTTCTCCATTTTTTATTATTATTGAGTTGCAGCAGCTACACTACAACTCCGGCATTTTCCAGTTTTATGAATTTTAGCCAATCCCTTAGAGGATTGTTATAATAATGTTTTCTGGGGTTGAGATCTTGCTCCCCCATATTTATTTGAGCTCTTATTTCTGTATCCTCACATGTATATCATATTGCAGTCATTTTCCGCTATAGACTGCACATTTATAGAGTAGTTGGATCATGTAGCAATGTATTTCCTTCATTGTATGTATATCTTCCTTTGAGGCTGATTTGTACTCACCTTGAGAGGTCTTTTCCTCAAGGATTTTATATAAAATTTGCTGCTACACTTTCTATATCAGATTTTTACTCTTCTCATATTGTATGAGTCATTATTTCACTACTATTACATGTTGGAGTTTTAATACTACTAAGGATTCCCTCATTGTTCACTATTTCAATGTACCTGTTGGTGGGAGATCTAAATAACCCCCTTAGGGTTATTTCGTTGATCTTATATTCTGTAGGGAGTTTGTATCAAACATGTTTTAAGGAATCCCGACATTGGATTGCCTTATTTTCACATTGGCTTCCTTATACAACATCCTCATGGGTAGCTGTTGCAGAAATTCCTTGAAGGGAATTATTAGCTCTTGACAAGTTCTATTGGCAGAGTCTGCTAGAGGGCCAGGTAGCCTCTGGATCTCATCCTTCCTTGTGAAGGTGAAATATCCAGTAAATTCCCCTACAATAAATATTTGAAATAGTTTAGTGTTGATTTTTAATACTCCCGGAGATGGAAAATAGGAATATCTCAAGATATTCCCAGCATTGCAGAAATTTCTCCATTCGGGACATTACATTTCTGCATTCAGATTTATGTCAAGACAATCCAGATTTGACTGAGTCATTAGATTCGCCAAGCCTTGTCCCTTCACCAACTTCGTTGGTTTAATGTCTATATCATATTCCAACAATTTGGCGATCCATTTTCCCCTCTTGCCATCCAAATCTGCCTGAGTTAGAATGTCCTTTACCACAGCACTTGGAACATATGCTATGATGTGTGAATGCAAAACATAAATTATGAAATATTTTATAGCTTTCACCAAAGTATAGGCCTGCTTCTCAAGAATATTATACTTCAGTTCAACATTTTCTAATGTCCTACTAAAGAAGGAAATTGGCTGTTCAATACCTTGCTTTCCTTTTTGTAAAAAAACTCCAGCAATTATGTTTTCGGAAGCAAATGTAAAAACCAGAAATTCTTTGGAAAAATCCGGACTGATGAGCACCAGTGCTTGTGTGAGTGATTTTTTTATTTCTTCAAAAAATTTCCTTTCTTCAGCTATCCATTTAATGTCAACTCCTTTCTTTAGCATCCTTTTTATATCTTTGACAATCTCAGCAAAGTTAGGAATGAAACACCTAACAAAATTCACTTTCCCAAGAAAATATTGAATCTCTTTCCTAATTCTTGGAAAATCTACCTTTTGAATTGCATTAACTCTATTAGGATCAATCCTAATCCTTTCTTCAGAAATAATATGACCAAGTAATTTTCCTGATGTTAAAGCAAAGATGCTTTTAGTAGGATTGAGAGAGATACCAAACCTTCTACATTTCAGCAGAATTTTTTCTGGATGTTTCAAATGATCTTCTTATTTCTTTGAATAGATTGTGATATCATCAAGATAAAAAACTAACAACTTATCCTTTTCTTCAGAAAAAGAAATATCCATTTCTCTTTGGAAAGTGGCTCCCGCATTCATGAGACCAAAGGGAATTTTAGCGTACATGAATGTACCCCATGGTGTTGTGAAAGTCGTCTTTTCTTGATCATCTAGATGCACAAGAATCTGATTATAACCTGAAAATCCATCAAGCATAGACATCCTTTGTGAACCAACAATATTTTTCAGAATTGAATCCACCTTAGGAAGAGGATAGTTATCCTTTAGTGAAGCCTTATTCAAATTTCTGAAGTCAATACAAATTCTGATTTCTCCATTCTTCTTCCTTACCGGAACTAAGTTTGCAAGACAATTTGAAAATCTAATTGGAACAATGATCTTTGCATAAAAGAGTTTCTTAACCTCCTTTTCAATCGAAGGCATGAGAAGAGGATTAATTCTTCTCAATTTATGCTTGAAAGGCTTTTCATTTTCCTTGATAGGAATAGTATGTTGAATAATGGAAGGATCATATTGCTTTAAATCAGAATAAATCCAAGAAAAAGCATCCATAAGCCTTCTCATCATCTCAATATATTTGAATTTCACATCAACTGAAAGAAGCTTTGAAATTTTTATCATTTTAGGCAAAGCTAATGTACCAAGATTACAACTCTCTACTTCCTCTTCATCAGCTTGAAATTTTGGTGTTTTAAACACATCATTTTGATCAAAAAGTTTCTCAAGAGGAATAAGACCTTTTGGTATTGAATTATTCTTCAATTTCAAAACTTCAAAATTTTCTCTAGGATCAACAAGCATATTTTGTTGATCTACATATGTATTTTCAAATTCTTCTTTTAGCTCAATAAAGTTCTTTACCTGTTGATCATCTTCGAAAAATTGACAATTTATGATTTTATCTAGTATAGATGGCCTATGACGAACTTCAATATCATATTTTTCATTTGAATGCATAGGAATAATGAAAATACTTGCGGAAACAGCAAGGGAATTAGCAATAGAATTATGATCTCTAGTTTTGACTATGAAGGAATAAGACTGAAAGCTTTCCAACAAGTCTAAAACTAAATTTCTGTAAGCCCTCATTCTTACATCCTTCCTTTGATAGACACCTTCAACTTGTCTAATAACCAAATCAGAATCTCCAAAAATAGAAATATTTTGAGCCTTCATATTTTTCAAAATATCTAGATCCAAAATCAAAGATTCATATTCAACCATGTTGTTTGTGCAATAAAAATTCAGTTTGTAAGAGTAAAACTTACTCTCATCATTTGGATTTGTAATCCAAATCCCTGCTCCTGCCCCTTATTTTCCTGCTGATCCATCAAAGTACAATGACCACCATTCCTCCATAGAAAATGGGGGGCTAAATTGTTGTTGAGTCTTCAAGGAATGCATTTCCTCTGAAAAAACAGTCTCCTTGAAGCCTCCGTGTGCCTTGTATCCTTTGATAGTATCCCCTCTGCTGATTTCCCCTAAAAGCCTCTCTGTTATGTGAAGAAATGCCCAAAGGCCTCCTCTCCCCTTTATTTTTCCCTCATTTAACCTCTTTTTATTCCCCCCCTGTCTTCCCCTCCTATTCCCCTTTTTACCCCTCAAATCCTCCCGAAATCCCCTTTAATTTCTTCCCCTACCCTTTGTTTTCCCTTTTCTCCCCCTTCTCCCTCTATCGTTTCCCTTCTTCGCCTTTAAAATCCATTAAAATGGGCCCAAAACCCCTTTTCGACCTTATTATAGGGCTTAGCCCCTTTTCTGCCAGCCCCTTTCAAACCACTTCCCCACATGACCCTTCCCCAAGACCAAGCGCTTAAGCCTTGGAGGCCAATCGCAATCGGAGCAACCAGTGGGTGCATTTCCTTTGTTACAGCAAAGAACCCCGATGCGATTGGTTTTTAACAAAGTCTCGCGACGCGTTTTGGTCCGTTGATCAGTCGTAAAGATCGACGGCTGAGCGCTAATCGCAGCCCCCCGCCCGATCGCAATCGCAACATTCGCATCGTGCCTTCCGATCAATCGCAAGTCCCTCCTTTCGTCTCTCGATTAAATCCTGGCCGTCCACCTGTTACATGATCCAACGGCCTTCGCTCTTCCCTTTTCCGCTGATCGCGACCCCTTCCCTCCGTCCTCCAATTTGATCTCGTCCGTCCGTTTCCTCCCAGATCCAACGGTCATCGCTCATCATCCCTGATCGCAATCGGAAAAGTTTATGTGTGTCACCCTTGGTTACCTCCGATTGCGATGGTGCCGATTGGATCCTGGCCGTTGATCCTCCTTCGGATCCGACGGTTCTGATCTAATCGCCCTCCGCCACCGCTGGGTCCCACTCTTGCATTCACCTCTATCGGGTTTCATGTGTTTTGCATATATTTTCCCGTTCCGCATGTTGTTTCACCGCTCAATCTCCACCGTCGATCTTCATCCCCAGACCATGATCCCACGGTCTGCGCTGCATACTATCACCGAACCCTATCCCTCATCAGGTCTCACCGTTTCATTGCATTCTGTTACCATTATAGTAAAAGCCACCATTTCTCCGCCACTTTGCATTTGTTCATTGTTTCTCCGCTGTTCCGCCACCGTTCTTCTGCCTCCGCAGCATTTCTCCACCACCACTGCCTGTGGTTTTAAACGATTTATCTCACTGTGCAGATAACATAGAGAGGCCAATTCAACGGCCAAACGAGACAGAAAAACAGGATTTGAAGGGGATTTGCGCTTGTAATTAAAGATTAACAATGTGAACCCGCAGGTCAAAGGATTCAAGCACAGTTTGAAGACCAAGAACACACTGTAAAATTCTTATCTGTGTTAAATGTCAGCAGAGTATGTTCTCTCCAGACGTACACCATTCCTACAGCATTCTCCATGCCTCTCGAGCCCAGGGAAATTAAATGCACAGACAGGAGCTTCATTAAAAACTATCTGAGCAATAGTAATGGAGGTATGGAGAAGTCGCGGACTCCCATCCATGTCATTTATTTCCGAATGGCAGCACAGAGCTCCAGGCTCCATAAGGATTTAAAGAATGTATCAGAGGTCAATCCCGGCCTGACAGAGCTTCCAACTAGTCTCAGAGTACATACAGCGCTGCATTTTTCCATCAAGCAGCATGGGCGTGGACACTTCCGCCGATCCTGTCTTAATGCGATCAATTAATTGTCTATCTACTCCTACTGTTCTCTCTCTCTCATTCTTCTCCTATAAGAATCCCTGAGAACGAATTGTAAAGGTTGTTGTTCAGTTGCTGCGTAGTTTGCTGTTAGAGGGATTCATTTGACTGTTAGAACGGTCTTGGGAAGAAGCTGCAGAGTAGTTTGTATGTAATAGGCTAGGAGGAGAAGTTGGGACTGTATTAGCCATTGAGCCATATTGTACATGACTGGTTTTGCATCAATTAATCAAAGCACATTTCACAGGATCCTGGTCTATTACTATTGGTGATGTGTTTCTTAACTCTGTTTATTACATTTTCACATTGTTTCATGTTCTTCTGGTAGGAATCAGAATAATGGTATAGGATTCACCCTTGTTAGGTGCCCTATGTTGTCTGCTCTCCCTACCTTTATGTTTTCTGCTTAAATGTGCTATCTAAGAGTTAATTCATGGGTTTAACCAGCGCAGCGGATGTTATTGCCTGCTGGCTGATGTATGAACTTGGGGGTTAGCCTCTTAGATGTTTCTTTGTAATCTTATCTCTGTTTTTCCCTTGGAGTTGCTAAAGCAGACCTGGAGTTAAATGACCTCTGGTCTGATCTATAAGCTGCCCCTTTGTCTCTTTGAGAGCAGCCTTTGAGTATGTCCAAGCAGGTTTGGAGTTAAATGACCTCTGACCTGATCTATAGACAGAAAATTGGTTGCTTTCCTTCTTTCACTTTCCTCCTTAATGTTCCATCCCATCATCTACCTAAAAATATCCTTTAGTATAGATGACTTGCCCTTTGGAAGCCTTGGCTAGTGGATGTAATTAATTTTCCTATCATGACTCCATAGCCCAATGGATGGCACGGTCTTGGCCTATCCTCTTTGCTGAAGCCTCCTGCTGCTTTGTTCCTTTTCTCCCATGGCTTTCCCAGTCCATGATCTCCTAACCAACCCAGCAACCCTTCAACCAAATCATTTTAAAACCCCCCTTCCGTGCTTCATAACTAGCCTAATATTTCATCTTGAGCCTCAAAGATATATCATTCTTTGCTCTATTTGGAGAGATCCCTCTCCGGGTCCAGGAGGGCTAGATCCTAGGGCCCCAAAGTGGTTCTGATGTTGTCTCATCTTTTGGTCTTGCCAATCTGGCCAAAACATGGGAACCCCAACACAAAGTAAAATGACCACCATTCCTCCATTTCTTCATCATTTACTTGTCGATTTTCTGCATGCTGATTTTCTGCTCTTATTTCTTCCTCAACACTATATGCTGATTCATTGAAAAGAATGGCTGATGCAAGTTCAGTATCAAAGGCATAAATAGGAAAATTTTGAGGCTTATCTTTACTTATTACCATGTAGGCCATTCTAGTCTCCCGATACAACCTCCTTTGCTCACCAAAGACGGGAATAGTGGCGTAAGAAAGATCGATCTGCATTGTGCCTTTGATCTTTGCTGCCCAATATCTTGAAAATAGCTTGCCAAATTTTGGCGGAATATCAGCTACAAGAATTTCCATAACAACTGTCTTTGCTGGAATTTGTGTGAGGCCAACAACAACATCCTTGATTAGACCAATACATTGAACCCTCTTAGAATCGAAAGAAAACAAATCTTTATACGGTCTTGTGATTTGCAATCCCATTCTCTCCATGATAAATTTAGGCATGAGGTTATGAGAAGCTCCTGAATCTAACATAGCATTATGCAAAGTCATATCATGAATACTAATTCTTACATAGAAAGGAGGAAAATCTTCATTTTGATCATCTTCTAGCCTTGGACCCAAATATATAGTAGGATTATCTTCTTGGACATTCAAGATATCAGCAGCCCCTACTTGTGAATTCAAAATCTTAACTATCTTGCCTCTATATTCATTCACTTTGAGAATCTCACTAAAAGCGACTGATATTTCAATCTTTGAAATTTCATTCTCAAGGTTGAAAACAGAACAGACTTTTCAGCATCTTTGACAAGAGGAGGAAGTTGAGTGTCTTTCTTACCAAGTGGAATATCCTTTTTACCTTCATCCATATTTGGGGTATCATTCTTAGCTTCAGCAACCTTTGGAGCAAATTTCTTGGGTTGTGCTTTGCTTGCAATGATAGGCACATTTCTATTCCTGAGATTATATTACTTTTGCATCTCGAAAATAGCATGTTGATACCCTTTAACATAATCTGATGGTTCTTCTCCTTTATTAGCTAAATCAGACTTTTCGGGCTCTTCTTTAGTAAAAAATATTCCTGACATTTCTTCATCAAGACAATGGATGGATTATTCAGGAATCTCAGGCTCATCTTCTTCATCTACCATATTTTGATGAAAAGGAGGTCTCACTAGAGGGTCAGCTTGCTGGTTTCTATTCTCTCTTGGCCTTTGTTGATTTTGAGGTCTCCTAAATTGTGGATTTCTGAATTGAGGTTCATGTTGCAAAGGAGGAGCTAAAGTGTTTCCAACAGCTAACCTATCCATCAACTTCTCCATGGTTTTCATCATTGCCTCAAATTTGTCTTCAGAAGTTGAGGTGGATGGTTTCTCTTCTTCTTTCAATTTAGTTTTTCCCATTTTTGACTTTTTAGCAGCTATCATGTTTACCTCAACCTTAACTGCATCACTTTGCATTTCAGAAAGTGTAGGTGACTCTCTTTCCCTCAATAATATAGAAAATTCATAGTCAAATGCTTCAACATATCTCATTTGTGCTAAGGCTTCCAGAGGTTTCAAATGGGCTGGAATTGAGTCAAAAACTTTATTGAATCTTTTCGAAAAGTTTTGGATAGATTCATCAACTACCCTTCTAAGGCTGTTGTATTCAGTGAGTGCTTGGACTGGATTGGTTCTATTACCCCATTTTCTTAAGAATTTATCTTCAAAATCATTCCAAGTTCTAATGTTTCCCGGTGCAAGAGCCTTAAACCATTTTCTAACTTCACCAATAAAACTCTATGCAAATAACCTTAGCTTCACATCCTCATCATCAACTTCTTCCCTGTCTATAAAATCATTGAATCTATCTACAAATTCCTCTGCTGAAATTTCCTCATCACTACCCCAAGTAGGAATCCTAGCAGCATATTTACTAGGAAGGTCATGCAAAAAAACAAGAAGTACAAGTGGTGCATACCTAGCAGGAGCAGCCATGATTGGAGGATGAACAGTGGTTGTAGGAGGAGCAGAAGGAGATGAGGAACTAATATGAGGAGGACTATTTGGTTTTTTGTAAGCCACTGACAATAGAACTCCAATTTGGAAGGGGTAAACTAGCTTTGGATTTCATCAAGACTTCAAAAGGATCAGTTTCTTTGAGTTTATCTAAAGACTCGTTTTCTAGCAGTAATTCAGAGGTAACAACTTCCCAAAACTCTTCCTTGTCTTCTTGTGTCACTAAGGCTGAAGTGTCAATTCCTCTTTTTTGCAAGTTTAAGATAACATCAATGAGTTCCTTTTCACTTTCTGATCTAAACAACACTTGATGAATCTTGTCATGAACTTTCTTATCTTCAGGACTTCTTAATATTTCATAGGACAAAGATTTCAAATGAGATGGAGTACCTAATATTTCTAAAATTCTTTGAATTTTTTAAATAGTGTTTGGATTGTCCACAACGGTAGGTAGATTGGGATCAGGATTGCTCCGTGTGTATCTCCTTCTCAAAGCCACCTTTAAACTTTGAAAAATGTATGGAGTCACCAAGGTAGATTGCAGACTCAAAAAAATTTCCGAGCTCCTGCTACCTTCAGAAGTTCAAATTCTTGATTTCAGGAATGAATAATCTTCAGGCTCCCGGTAGATGCACCAAAATTTTATCTCAAAATTAGACCCTGATAGGCTGTTGATCAAGAAGACTCTGAGTAACTATTTCAAACCAGACTTTTAGTTGAGGCTTAGCCTCCTCAACCTAAGAGGGCTCTCTCAATAGGTTTATGATTTTCAAATAAGGATTAGATGGCTAAATCTATGAGTAAAGTAGATAAAATGGATAATTGGTTGTACTACTAATCAACAAACATCTATTGGGCTTATGGAGTCAAGTATATTTTCACAAAAACATAAGTATCAGCTTCAATTGGAAGTCAGGGCATTTCAAGGTTTAGATGCATCAAAAGAATAGTAGGACAAAAATAACAGAGTTCATGAACATATGAAGGAAGTTAGAGCACCTTAAGTGAATTCTAAGTAACGTACATTCATGCCACTGCAAGTAATTGAAATATGAAAAGCACAAGAACATCAAACATCCATAACCCTTTATGAATTCTGAGTGATGAAACCAATACCTTTGTATTAATATGAAAACACAGTCTCTTGCTACAACAAAACAGTATGATTGTTCTTGAAAAATTTCCAACCCTATGCAATTCGACTTCCTATATTTTATAGAATCATCATTACATTTCTTGGATTCTCTCCAAACACTTGAGAGAATTCGAATTTTCTAGTTTGAAAACTATTAACTGATGAAACAAACTTTAATTACATCTGACAGTTTAAACTGTCTGTTCTAGAGTCCTAATACAACTAGGATTAAAACTCTTTATTATACCTTAACAACCTTATCCAAATATTAAGTATTCTATATGACAGTTGCTGCTCCTAAACCGCAACCTTGATGATGTCCATCTTCTTGCTGTTGAAGTGTAATGATTTGTTTCTTACCTGTCCTAAAAATAGGAACATGCTCCCTGCAAAATAGGTGTACTCCTTCATTTATGTTTCTTCACAACCTCTGCTGGCCAGCTTGTGCTCAAAACATGTGGCAAAGTCTTATTAAGCTCTTGTGACCTCTTCCTTCCAGCCATGTCCAAACCAAACCTTTGAAGAAATCCCCCAAACTGTTAACATTACTATGCTACGAAACTGTCTGCTATTTTCGTAGCGCAGAACTTCACCTTTGAAAAATCCATTTGAAAACTTCAAATTTCTATCTTTAGCCATTGGATCTTCACTTGTAGCCTTTATACATCCTCCAGCAACATCATGATTTGATAAACATACCTTTTTCCCCCTTGAAATTTTTCAAAATTTGTTAAAATCCATCCTACAGCAGTTTCATAGCGCGCTATAAAATTGTTGTGCATGACACCTACAGCAGTTTTGTAGCGCGCTAGAAACTGCTGTGTCTTTTCTTTTCACAGCTTGTTTCCAAAAAAATTAGTTTCTCACCTTTACCACCATCCTTGAAGTTATATATAAGCCTTCAATAATCAACTTTGAACTGTTTTAAAAAATGAAACCTTCCACAAAACTCCAAAAATATTTAAGAGATGTCACTTACTGTTTACATAGATTTTTGTTGTGGTTGATGTTCAGGCTTTGCTAGCTGTATTTCGAGGTCTTCAACTTGCCTTTTAAGCCTTCTATTACTAGTGCTCAGTTTGGTGTTAACCATTCTTATGAATTTTGCTTCCTTAATGGCAGGGACAGTCCATATGAAAAATTGATCTTGACTGCTGATTGACTCACCGTTCGAAACCTTTTCCAGCTCTCACAGACCTTTCAACCTCTCAAAATTTTCCCTTTTCATAGCATGCATTTTCACTTTCTTTCTCAATTTATCAATCTTAATATTTTCAAGTCTGAGTTTGTCTTTAACCTCATCATGACTACTCCTTTCTCTCTGAGTATTAAATACTATGTTTCTGTCTTCTTCGAGTATTTGAGATGATGTATTAATGGGTTCTTCAAAAACACTTGCATCCTCACTTCCTATTTGGTCTATCTCCATGTCTGGCTGCTGCATTTTCTTATATTTCCTAGTCTGTTGTTTTCTTGGCTTAAAAACAAACTCTAACACCTCCTCCTCAAAGTCTATTTTTTTGGATGTTTTCAATTTCTTTCATTTTCCACCTGTATCTAGCTTTATGAACTCTTCTTGAGCCAGGGGAGACTCCTCAATGTCAATGGCTTGCAATATATCATTCAAGTTACCTCTTAATTGTAAATTTTCATTTGTGGCCATAACCTTACCCTTCTCCTTTGAACTTTGACTCCTAGTCAACTTCTCTTGAGCTGTCTTGCTAATTGACTGTTCCTGAATTGCCTTTTTAAACTCAGTTCTCTTCTTATGTGCAGATTGAGGAGTCTTTTGGATATTCAATGGTATCTTTATCATAGGTTCTTTGACCTGTTTCCTAGGCTTAAGTTTGACAAACCTCCTTGATTTTGTTTCTGCAGGTTCAGTAGTCTTTGATGAAGATTTTTCTTTGACTTGAGGGCTAGCACTTGTTCCTTCATCCCCTATTCCACTCAAAAAGAGAAATGTAGACCATTCTCTTTTCACCTTCTGAAGCTCATGTAAAACTGCAGAAATATGTAAACACAATTTTGTAGCAGCAGAAAGATATTAACTCATGAAATGTGTTAAGAAACACAAATCTATAAATTAGTGTTACAGGAGCAACTTGTTACACCTTTTATGATCCCAAAATTTGGGGAAATGTAGCAAATAGGGCCATAAAAAGGTTGTCTTCAGTAAATTACACTATAATTGTGAGAAATGGGACTTAGATCCCTTAGAATATACAATATACATCTCACATTGAGAATTAGAGAAAAAACAAATCACTCTAGCTACGCTAAACAGGTCTCCCAAAACCAATACAGCTCAAATAAGCCCAAACCCCATGATTTTTGCTAACAGAAAATACTGAAGCATACAAAAACGTTATTTTAATGGGGTTTTATGTAGAAAATAGTGATATATAGTAGATTCTAAGTTTACAATCATCTAATGGTTGAGAACAATGGAGATCTCGTTTTTTTTATACAAAATGAGAATAACCCAGCAAGGGCTCCATGAAAGTACAAGTATAAAATGGTAGATCTGCAAATCTAGATCTGGAAAACACAGTTATACTGTAGCTCTATATATATTTAGCTGAAATATACAAGAAATAGAAGAAGAGGTGTTATAAAATCTTCCTAGGAGAAGGGTTGGCTCTTTCCCCACAGGACAAGCTCAAGATCAAGGGTCTTGACCCTGAAACTGCTACGCTTAGAAAAATGACGTAGTTCCTGCAAAGGACTGCACTATAGGAGATTGAAAGTACATTGACCAATTTCCAGGATCTGAAATGAAGCTCAAAGACTCCCTCACTGATCTCCCAGATAAAGAAAGGCTTCCTCCTATGAAATATAAGCTCTGGAAGTGGTGTTGTGGTTCTTCCACTGCAACACCCTGAAACAAAACCTAGCTCTCAACAAAAACTACATTGTAGCTGAAGGAGGATGCTTGGCCTCAAGCATGAATGTGGAAAACTAAAGTGAAATACTCCTCCAAGAGGCCTCTCAAGGTAGGAGAAGGAATTCCTAAACAGGAATGTCTTGTGCTAAACAGCACTGCAACTCTGCTAAACAGCAAGAGGATGCCAAACAGTCATACAGACCATCAAATCAATAATCATCAAGCTAACCCCAAATGGCTACCATCCCCTTCCTTATAAGCTATGTGAGTCTCCTCACCTTGGGGCCCACCCATTAGGGTTTTCACATTCACATGATCAATCTCCCTCCAAAATTGTGTCGTATCTTCATTAAAGCCACTCTCCCTTAACAACGTTGTTTGATTTGGTCAAACTTGACTTTGTCCACATGCAAAGTCCTTGTTCACACATGAGGGTGTGAAATCCAGCTACTAGAATGATCCCCTTTCACACCAAGAGGGCTTTTATGCTTATTTAAGTTAAGTATGGGTCTCGTCCCCCATTTATTCATCTGCTGGGTGCAAAAACCAAAATTAAATATTCATTTTAGTTGCATGCTAATGTAGGAATAGTACATTCCTCCCCTCCCAAATGTTTCTTGTCCTCAAGCAACTGGAAGGATAGAATTGAAGAGTTTCCTCCCAAGGCATGGTGTCTGAAATATGTTTTGGAACTATCATTCCCATGTAAAACCTCCACCCCCAAGCTATCATCCATACAAGATGAGTCACCCTCCAACATGACAACTCATGAAAGATCTCCTCCACCTTTAGCTCCTGCAATGTAGGTGGGATGAATAACTATACATGGTAGACAAGATGGCCTACCCCACGCTGTCTTCCTCTCAACTCATGACAAGTGTAGAGAAAATTTTGATCTTGTGCTACAATAATTTTTCCCTCAAGTGGCAAGAAGAAGATTAGATCTCCAAGGATCCTTTCTTCCATGTCATGAATCATGCTGGCCCAAATCATCCCATTCAAAATGAATGGCACACCATCACCATTATGCATCCAAATTAGAAAAATTCTGAAGGTTACATTATACTAATGGTTTATCAAGTGGATACAGTGCAATCTTCCCAACTGCTACTTGAGAACATCATGTGGTAAGATGTTTCTCAATGAATTGCTAGCTGCACAAGTTTGCTCATCTACTATGTGGTAGTAATCAGCAATATATATTAGTTGAGCACAATCAAAACATTTATACACTTACCCAGAGTTATGAGGAGATGGGTTATCATCATTATAAAGATTGGCCCTAAAGTGACCATGTAACCCAAGAATAATCTTGCTCTTATGTGGAGCAATGCATTGTCCATAGATGGTGAGAAGATATAGATACTCAATGGAACAATCAGTAAGTAAAAAAATGTATCTCTTACCATGCATACTGTTTAAGCTAAAAGTGAGGTCCATGGATGAGTCCTTCCATGAGGATCTCCTCATAAAAATCTTCAAAAACGAAGGATGCATACTCCCCTTGGAACACTTCATCAATAAAAACATACTCTCTAGTGACAGCGTTTTTGGCCTTCGTGTTAAGGCTCTTGTCACTCCATGACTTATCTCTTTGACATTCCACATGCCAAAGCCATCCACCAACATGCTTCTTTGTGAGAAGCTCTTCTTACTATGTGGAAGCCTCTCCTTGTCCTCCAATGCTAAAGGGTAGCCTCTTTGCTCCTTGAATGTGCCATACATTCCTCCTAAAATATCATTATGAGTATGGATAAATTTCAGCCCATACTCTCCCAATAGTAACCATAGCAACAAGGACTCTTGTTTCCTTCTTGCATTATCAAAATGAAAATCTTGGAGCAATAATACAATGATGGACATGTGAGATGTCTCATCAACATAGTACAAACTAGCTCCCTTATACATCATGTGGGAGTTATCCTTCCTCCCAACCCAAGGTACATACATGAGATACATCTCAAACATAAATACATGTGAATACATGAGACATACCTCAAACATGGACATAAGATTTAACATGCAATGTCCACAATATTTTCTTAATAGCCATAACAACCCTGCCTTCTTCTTATGCATCCTATCATTGATATATAAGGCATGAGATAAGGAGATAGGAATTTTTGGGCAGTAGCCATACTCACCCAAAAGCAACCATTGTAGCCATGCTTCTTCCTGCCCTGTATCATAGATCTGCAAGTGGTTTGGAAACCTCTTGCTCCATACTGTCATCCACTCATCCCAATGTGGGTGATGGATCTCATTATGCAAATACTTGGCATCCTCCTATGGTAGGACACCAACCTCCTCAAATCTTTGAAGAAATTTTCACTTCATGTAATGTTGAAGTGCACCTCCAATGGGATCTCTTGATGAGACCTCCTCCTCATGCATTGCCTTCCAAAACCAATGAGGTCTTGGATCTGCGGCAAGTAGAAGTCTCTCTTTGAGTTGTGGCATGGTCATTGAGAAAGTGTCATCTAGAGAGGAGAAAATGTTCTCATCTCAACATGTCTACCCTTTGTCATCTCTTCCTCCATTGCTTCCTAAATGAGGTTGACATCTGAATGCTCCCATGAGGAATGGGTCTTTCCTTCTTCATTGTTGCTCTTGGACAGCGCAGTGCAACCTTACTGCTCTAGATTAGCAGTAAGTGATGATTCTGGGTCATGCAACAGTAGATTTCCACAATCCTCTAAAAGTTTTTCTACAATATTAGAAAGTGGAAATTCAATCATACCTTGATGGGCTTTGGGAACACCTTGTATGGCTGCAAGAGTTCCTTCTTCTACTATGTTGGCTTCCTCAACTGCTGATGTTGAAGGCTACTCCTCCAAGGTTGTGACAGCGCTGATACAAGTCTCCTCAAGAGGAGGTGAGGGCTCCTCCCTCTCTGATTGTTCTTCATCAAATCTCTTGATCACCTTCAAAGTGAAAACTAAAAGAGTATATACTCTTACATGACTTATGTGACCGAACCACCAAGTGCTTGTTTTTTCCTTCCTGTGTGGCACTGCAATCTCTACTGCTTCTCTTTCTACCACTGGATGTAGTAGGAAGAATGCTTCAAGTCTTCTTTCCCAAGCTCTTGTTGTAGATGTCCCATCAAAAGTGGACAATAGAAACCTATTGCCCTTGATTTATCCCTTGCTGCAGGGTCTCCTCTCCTCCTCCAGTTGAATGAACTGTGGGAATGCTAGAGTCTCCTTGAAGGCTCTAGGTTGAGACTTGTACTCAACAAGGTACTCACTCAGAATCTGCTGATCCAAGTGTCTTCCATGCCTTTTGTCTCCTTCTTCATGAGAATAGGAAGTGCATGGTTATTCCTCTTCTTGAAACCCTTTAGGAGTTTCTTGGCATCTCTTCTCCTTCATCTACTTAACCTCGTGGGAGAGGTTCTTTCTGGATCTGAAAAGTGATGAGAGTAAACTCATCCTCTCCATCATTCTGATCTTTCTCCTTCTGATAGTTGGAATGCATAGGCTGAGCCAAATATCATGCTCTGATATCACTGTAATATCCCCAAATTGGGACTGCTAGCAAGACATGCCTGAAAAACGCATTTTTCAGGAATTTGTGCTACAGAAACCAATATTATCCCTTGGATCCCTTAGATATTATAATATAATACCTAAATCCAAGAGGAAATAAGAAACCAATCAAACTAACTGAGGTAAACAAGCCTCTCACACTTAGTATCTCTGGAAAATGCAAAATATTGGGACTGCAACAATATGTAAACACAACGATGTAGTATAAGCAAGCTATTAACTCATGAAATGTATTACGAAACACAAATCTATCAATTATTGTTACAACAACAATTGTTACACCTTTTATGATACCAAAAGTTGGGGAAATGCAGCAAATAGGGCCATAAAAAGGTTGTCTTCAGTAAATTATGCTATAACTATGAGAAATGGGACTTATATCCCTTATAACATACAATATACATCTCACATCCAGAATTGGAGCAAAAAAAAATCACTCTAGCCAAGCTAAACAAGTCTCCCCAAACCAATACATCTCAAATAAGCCCAAACCCCATGACTTTTGCTAACAAAAAATACTGAAGCATAAAATAGCATTATTTTAATGAGGATTTATGTAGAAAATAGTGATAAATAGCATATATGGAGTTTACAATCATCCAATGGCTGAGAAAAATGGAGATCTCTTCCTTTTTATACAAAATGAGAATAACCCAACAAGGGCTCCATGAAAGTACAAGTATAAAATGGTAGATCTATAGATCTAGATCTGGAAAACATACTTATACTATAGCTCTATATATATGTAGCTGAAATATACAAGAAATAGAAGAATATGTGTTATACAATATTCCTAGGAGAAGGGTTGGCCCTTTCCCCAAAGGACAAGCTCAAGATCAAGGGTCTTAACCTTGAAACTGCTATGCTCAGAAAAATGATGCAATTCTTGCAAAGGAATGCACTGTAGGAGATGGAAATTACATTGGCTACTTGCCAAGATCTGAAATGAAGCTCAAAGACTCCCTCACTGCTCTCCCAAAAAAAGAAATGTTTCCTCCTCTGAAATATAAGCTCTGGAAGTGGTGTTGTGGTGCTTCCACTGCAACACCTTGCAACACAACCCAGCTCTCAATATAAAATACGTTGTAGCTGAAGGAGGATGCTTGGACTCAAGCCTGAATGTGGAAAACTGAAGTGCAATACTCCTCCAAGAGGCCTCTCAAGGTAGGAGAAGGAATTCCTAAACAGGAATGCCTTGTGCTAAACAGCACTGCAACTATGCTAAACAGCAAGAGGATGCCAAACATTCATATAGACCATCAAATCAATAATCATCAAGCTAACCCAAAATGGCCTCCATCCCCTTCCTTATAAGCTATGTGAGGCTCCTCACCTTGGGTCCCACTAGGGTTTCCACATGCACATGATCAATCTCCCTCCAAAACTGCATTGTATCTTCATTAAAGCCACTCTCTCTTAATAGCGTTGTTTGATTTGGTCAAACTTGACTTTGTCCACATGAAAAAGTCCTTGCTCACACATGAGGGTGTAAAATCCAGCTACTAGAATGATCCCCTTTCACACCAAGAGGGTTTTTATGTTGATTTAAGTTAAGTATGGGTCTCCTTCCCCATTTATTCATCTTCTAGGTGCAAAAACCAAAATTCAAAATTCCTATTAGCTGCATGCTAATGTATGAATATTACACACTTGGCTAGGATGTAACCTAAGTCTGCTAAAAACAACATCAACTACACCCTTCAAAGGTAGAAGCAATAAAACGAGAAATCGACAAGCTTCACAAAGTCGGGTTTATCTACCCCATCACCTATATATCTTGGGTTTCTAACCGTGTTCCCATCATGAAAAAATAGGGCACCATACGTGTTTGCACCGATTTTTAGGATTTGAACAAAGCTTGTCCTAAAGACAATTATCCCACCCCATTCATTGACCAAGTTATCGATGCTTGTGCTGGCCACGAGGCTCTATCCTTTCTGGATGGGTTCTCTAGATATAATAAAATCCAGATCCGCCATACAAATTGGTACAAAACTGCGTTCACCACCCCCTAGGGCACATTCGCATACAAGGTAATTCCATTTGGCCTAAAAAATGCCGAAGCCACCTACTAAAGGGCCATGAATTACATATTTCATGACTTGGCACACCTCATCCTCGCCTACTTGGACAACCTTACGGTACGCTCCAAGAAGCGCTTCGGCCATCTCGAGGATCTGCGATTGGTATTCCAATGATGTCGTCAATACAACCTCCGCTTGAACCCTCTTAAGGGTGTCTTCTACGTCAACGCAGGGAGACTATTAGGTTTTATTGTTTCCCAGCAAGGGATTTGAGTCGACCCTTTAAAGGTTCAAGCCATTAAGAAGTTCCCCCACCTCGAACCCTCAAGAAACTCCAAAGCCTGTAAGGAAAGGCCAATTTCCTGAGGTGATTTGTCCCAGATTATGACACCTGTGCTCAAGGGTTCCTGCACCTCCTTCGCTAGGACATCCTGTTAAAATGGGATGATCATGCCCAACAAGCATTCGATGCGCAAAAAGAAACATTATCTTCAACACCACTTATCAGCCCCCTGGACTATAGCAAGGATTATATCCTATATCTATCATCCTCTGACTTCACGTTGGCCAGAGTATTGGTCCAGGAGGGCCCAGATGGGAGGTAGCACGTAAACTATTACGTCAGTAAAACCTTATCAGGCCTAGCATTAATATATGAGCCCGAAGAAATAAATTCCTTAGCATTAATCCACGCAGTCCAGAAACTTCGCCACTACATCATCTTAAAAACAACCACGATCATAGCAGATACTAAACCCATCAAGTTGTTAGGCAGTGAAAAAGGTATGAAATCATTATGTATTTTGTCATTCTTTTACTATAGACATACTCCTTTTTACCTTAGGAACGTAATTTATTATATAAATCATGGTAGAATTGGAAAGGTTTATGTTTATTATAAAAAGATGACTAAATATTGCTTTTTGTTGATAAAACAAGAGTTAGACAAAGTGAACAGCTGTACCAAAGGTGAGGCTGAAATGAATGCAACTGTTGTTCCTCCAGCGTTAAACCACATCCTGCCTAGGACAAGGAAATTTGAACGCATTGCTAAGAAAAGGCAGGGGACAGCTCAGCTTCGGTCAAAGTAAACCAAGATGATAACTAAATGAAGGGAAGCGAATCCCTCAAGATCCTTCGATCCTGAGGGATCGCTGTTCAAACTCATCTTATTCCTTGTCTTCTCCATCAAGGTCTGATATATAAAGAAACATCCTTTAGTGATCAAAGGGTCGAAAAGTTCTCATATTCAAACATTTCCTCTGTAATATTGTGTTTATTGACTCTCGGCTTTAAGAGAGCATTCTCTGTAATACTTTATGTTTGATTAATATCAAAGACGTGTTTCGTTTCATCTCTTAAGTTCTAAAGTAGCCCAGCAGTATTTCACTAGTGCTAAGGGCCCAGCTCTGGTGGAATTACCTTGTTGTTTTTATTTCTAATCTTTGCTTACTGTTGTGTGAAGTTATGTTAAAAGTTTATTACGATTGTAGAGTTGATTGACTGTTGTTGGATTGAATACAGATTCATTGTGATCATTGACGAATTGCATTGCTATTTTATCATTTGCAAGAAGTGCATTCGCTATTTATTTACCTTGCTATTGTTATAAAGCTTTTCTATTCTATATTCAATTCTAGTTACTGTTCTATTGGTTTGTGATTTGTTATAATCAACTATTGTGTAGTATTGGTTGTTGACAGGATTGAAGTATTGAGATTAGTTAAATTATAATTGTTGTTCAATTCATGTTGTTGTTCCATTTCTATTTATTGTTCATTTCAGATTCATAGCTTCAAATTAGCAGATAGATTGGTTATAGTTGTTGTAAATGCATAGGAATTACGAGTTGCTATTCCTTTCTAGCCTTTGAAGTTCCTTTCAGTTGTTTCTCTTAGCAAGTAGTTTGAGTTTGATTTCATTTCTATTGCTTTAAGAACAAGACCGCCAACTATAGAGGACACTGGTTACTGCTTCCAAGTTCCCAGATTGGTTATCTTGCCTCAGTGTGATTTTAGTTGCATCGATTTCTAAGGGAAGGAGTTACTGCTACTGTATCCCTGATCGATGGTTTGCAGATTGATGTAGTTAAGATTTCAGAGAATTTTCATTTATGTTACTATAATTAGATTTCTTTACAAGCATTTGTTTACTCTTGTATTTAAGATTCTGTACTACATCTTCATAGCATTACTCTTAGTTAATTGCAGCCTCAGACAAAGTACACTCTTGAAATAAAAAGTCGCTCCTGGATTGATAATTAATGTAGGCTAATTAGGTGTTCAAATGATACCTTTTTATGACTCAACATTTTGGTGCCGTTGCCGAGGAGAGTGTATGCCATTTCAAAGGAGTGATGCAGAGTTGATTTTCTTCTGCTTGCGAAGAATTGGGTATTAAAGACGAAAGGTAAGAACGTATGCACTGGGCAAGAAACACACTTGCTCATAGCCTGCTTCACAGCAGAAGTAGGTAAGCTTCTTTCTTTAGGTAGGAATGAAGGCTTGTTTTCTTAAATGAATAGACCAACTAAGCAAAATAAAATTCCTCCTAAAATTGAAAAACCTAAGGGACCGGTGACCCTTGGGCGGACAACTTTTATTGACGAAATCCTTAAAAGAACTGAATCTCAGCCATCAGTAGGATTTAGAAAATCTATCTCTAGACAGCCTACTAGTTCCCTTCAGGATACAGAGTCACCATCTGAAGCCTTTGATGATATACACAGTCAAACAGAGGGAATTGAGCAAGATTCCCAAGAAATTGAGAATCATTGCATAATTTCCCCTCAAGAAGGGAACTCTAGTAATCTCCGTGAAGGAGAAGGGGAAACAGGAGAAACAAGAGACCCAACATCTCTTGTTGAAATTGTCCAACCAGTAAGCAGTCCAGATAAGGGAAGTGATGTTAAACTTATTCAAAACCAAGGTCCTGAATCACCTCAAACAGTAGGTCAACAAGGAATACTCATTGTTCCAGATAAGGGAAGTGTTTTCAAAGCCATTCCTGCTCCTGCTAGTCACCCTAGAAATTCCTTGGAGATCCCAGAAGGATATTGGCACATCTTCGATCAAATGGCCCAGAACCAAAATCAGAATCAGCAGACACCCCAGCAAACCTCTACGCTGCAATATTCTATAGTAGATACTGCAGTCAACGTGCCTATGAAGGCCATTCCCCTTCAACATATTCCCACATTTCATGGCTTAACATCAGAAGATCCAGATGTGTTTTTGTTTGAATTTGATGTGTTATGTAGGGGATATGATTATACCACCGATCCCCAAAAACTAAAACTATTCCCTTCTACATTAAAAGGGGCAGCCTTACGATGGTTTATGCGATTAGGTGGGGGTGTCATAACTGATTGGGGTCAGATGAAAGGTGCATTTTTAAAGAAGTATCAAGATTATTGCAGGTCTTGGGAACTAAAAGATGAAATATTCAAAATGACAGCAAAACCAAATGAAACCTTGGAAGAATATGTGGAACAGTTTCAATACAATCTTCAGAGATCTCCTTATTCATCTTTACCCTTACCTGATAATGTTCTGAAAACTACATTAATTAGGGGAATGAAAGATCAATGGGTTGAAACATTTAATATTATGGGAAAAGGTGATATATATCAGGAAATTTATCCTAACATCATTGATTTGTGTATCAGGAGTTCGAGGGGAAACACAAGGCTAAAATCAGCAGAACGCGATATGATTACAAGAGACAACAAGACCTCTAATGAAGGTGTGACTCGTGCAGATATTGGAAACCTGTTGGAAGATTTTAAGACATATATACTTGGGACTCTAACAACATAGTTTGATATTATGCAAGCCAAACAAAAGCAAGCGGAAGCAGAGAAAAAATTGGCGATATTCTGTACCAGATGCAGGAAGAAACACAGCCACAAAGAATGTACGTTGGATGTAATCAAAGTCTATGCCATTTTCACAAAAGATCACCCTACAGAAGGATGTCCCTCGCTTCCTGGCCTAAAAGAAATTTATAAGGAGGCGGAAGAAGAATCAGAAGTGGTATGTCTGCTTAATCAGCACCAACAATGGCAGCCACAACAATCAGGTATGCCAAGTGATCCATTTTCTTCTTTTCAGCCTCCTCAATACAATGCTCAACAATATAGTGGAATGTGGAAAAATCAACCACCTTTCCCCAATTGGTCACAACATCCATTCCCTACAACATCTTGGCCAAATCAAACAAATCAAACCAATTGGCCTAGTTTTCTTTTCTACCCACCGTTTTGGAAAAATAATAATTATCCTACACAATGGTCCCCCTCTACTTCCCAGAGTCAGGCCTGGCAGTCAAACTGGAAAAGACCTACAAATCAGCCAGCTAGAACAATTCCTCTCTCTCAACCTACACTACCAGCTCCCTATACGAACCCCCGGACCAATTTAAGACCACAACTCCCAGCCCAGTCCAACCCAAACCCAAACAATAGGCCAGTTCAGTCTGTCCAAATAATGGAACCCCTAGAATTAGAAATTGAACTGAGGGAGTGAAATGACCTTCAATTAAGGTCTAGACGCATAGTAGAAACAAAGAGAAATAATGATGTTCATATTGAAGATCTGTTACCTGTACGACAAACATTACCGAAAGAAAAGGAGGTTCAACAACAAAATCAAAAACAAGTAACCACTTCCTCTCCACCATTCCCAAAACGATTAATCATACCGCGCCCATTAGAACATCCTAATTTTGATCTTCTGGGAGAATTAAAAAATTTGTCTATAAAATCCCTCTCCTCCAAGCCATCCAAGATATTCCTATATATGAAAAAACCATTAAGGAATTATGCATAAAGAAGCCAAAGAGGAGAACAACCACCAATCCAACTATCCAAATAGTCGGTACTTTATCTGACTTATTATCAGGAATGGAAACACCCATAAAATATGAAGACCCAGGAAATCCTATAGTGACAGTGCAAATCCATGGGCAATTGTTTCCAACTGCCTTAGTTGATTTGGGAGCAACAATCAATATCCTAACAACCACCACCTGTCAAAAACTTGGCATTACATCGCTAGAACCAACAACAACCTTATTGGAATTGGCTGACTGATCAGTAGACAAACCAAAAGGTACACTACAAGATGTAATGGTATTTGTATATTCCTAGGAATACCCTACTGACTTCCTGGTTATCAATCCAAAGAACCAGCTAGAAGGACACCCGTTAATCTTAGGTATACCTTGGTTGGCAACTGCCGATGCTTACATTGGATGCCAACAAGGCAACATGACAATAACAAGGGGAAATTATGTCAAGAATTTAGCTTTATATCCCCCAGCCCAGCCAAGTCTATCAATAATAAAAACAAGAAAACAACCTGTATCATATCTTATGGAAAATATGAGATCACCTCTAACTATACAAAATGCTCTTGATTTTAAAGATCAAACAGAGGATGATATCATTAATAGTTTTATTAATAAACCACAAATCAGATCCCATCTACAATGTCACATGATCAAGGCAGCATTTGATAATAAAGAAGAAGAAGATCCTTTGAAATACATTCCTGATCAAGTAATACCCACTACTTCTGTGTACAATAGCAAGATTATAGAAATTGAGCCGGGAAAAACTCTAAACATTAACGAAAATATGACTGTTGAACAAGAAGAGAAGTTGGTGCAATTATTACGAAAATACAAAGCAGCCTTTGCATGGGATTACCCAGACATGATGGGAATTGACCCCCAATTGTGTACACACCACATCTATATTGAAAAATATGCGAGACCCATTCGCCAACCCCAAAGAAGACTAAACCCTCACCTCAAAGATGTTGTGAAAGCTGAATTACAAAAGCTATTGGATGTTAATTTCATCTACCCAATATTTGATAGAAAGTGGGTCTCTCCATTAGTCGTGGTACCAAAAAAGAACGGAAAGTGGAGAATATGTGTAGATTACCGTGAACTTAACAAGGAAACACAGAAATACCACTTTCCCCTTCCTTTCATTGACCAGCTATTAAACACATTGGCAGGAAAGCAATTCTTTTCTTTCCTCGATGGCTTCAGTGGGTACAATCAAATCTAGATTGCCCATGAAGACCAAGACAAAACTACTTTTACCTGTCCATGGGGGACATTTGCCTACCGATTCTTACCCTTTGGCCTATGCAATGCTCCTGCTACATTCCAAAGGGCCATTCTCAGCATCTTTGCAGATTTAATAAATGAACATCTCGAAGTGTATATGGATGACTTCACACCTTATGGGGATGACTTTGAGCCATCATTAGAAAATTTAGAAAATGTATTGCAAAGATGTATTGACACTAGACTTTGTTTAAGCCATGAAAAGTGTCATATGAGGATGACCGAAGGAGTTATATTAGGGCATTATATTTCAGCAGCTAGAATTCAGGTGGACCCAGCTAAAATTCAAATAATATTGTTAATACCCACACCCACCACACAAAAATAGGTACGTAGCTTTCTTGGATTTTCTGGTTATTATAGGAGATTTATAGAACATTATTCTCGAATAGCTGTACCTTTATATGCACTAACTGGAAATGTTGATTTTATTTGGACAGATAAATGTGACAATGCCTTCAATGATCTGAAAAATCTTGTCTCAACAGCCCCAGTGCTGAGGGGCCCAAATTGGAATTTTCCATTCCAAATTTCATCCGATGCCTCAAACACAACAATTGGAGCAGTACTTGGGCAGGAGGAAGACAAGAAGCCATATGCAATCTATTACATTAGCAAAAATATATCCCCTGCCGAATTAAATTATACTGTGACTAAGAAGGAATTTTTAGCTGTAGTACATGCTATAAATAAGTTTAGACATTATATAACTGGGTATCCTGTAGTACTATATACTGATCACTCTGCCATTAATTTTTTAGAAAATTAACCTGTTACAAATGGAAGAGTGACAATATGGTTGATTTTATTGTAGGAATTTGACATTAAAATCAAAGATCGACCAGGGAAAGAGAACCCTGTAGCTGAATTTCTGTCAAGAATTCCAAAGCCAAAAGATACAGAAGCAGTTGAAGACCACTTCCCAGATGAACATTTGTTCACTGTTACTGTCAGAACCCCATGGTATGCTGATATACAAAATTATTTGTCAATAGGTAAATTACCTAAACATCTATCCCTTAATGAATGAAAACAGATAATACAGCATAGTACCCGATTCTCTTGGATTGGGGGCTACCTATTTCACACAGGGGCAGATATGCAAATAAGAAGAAGTGTCCGGGAGGACTAGTTATTTGATATTTTGAAAGCATGCCATGATGGGTAGTGTGGCTGGCATTTTTCAGATCGTAGAACTACCCATAAGGTTTTACGAATAGGCTATTATTGGCCTACCATCTTTAAAGATGACAAAAAATTTGTGCAGGCCTGTGATAGCTGCCAAAGGGCAGGTCGCCCTGGGCAGTCTGATGAAATGCCTTTGAACCCTCAACTAGTGATTGAACCATTTCAACGCTGGGCCCTCGATTTTTTTGGCCCTATTAGCCCCCCATCAAACTAAAAAACATACATCCTAGTCGCAACTGAGTATGTCACTAAGTGGGTCGAAGCAGAGGCACTTTCAAAAGCTACAAAGGACTCTGTAATATAGTTTATTTTCCAAATATTTGTGCGATATGGCCTCCCAAGGGACATAATCACAGATGGAGGACCACAGTTTGTAGGTAATAAACTAGCTGAAACACTACAAAACTACCACATTCAGCACAAGATTACAATTCCATACCACCCATAGGCCAATGGCCATGTAGAGAGCATGAACAAAGTGATTGAATCTATATTAACAAAAACCGTTGCCTCACACAGACGAGATTGGGCCTACAGATTGCCAAAAGCATTGTGGGCATATCGAACAATGTGGAGACCCACTACGGGATATTCACCATACCAATTGGTATTTGGAAAAGAACCCATCTTTCCAATAGAATTTGAAATTCAGACATTAAGAATAGCTCAAAAGGTGGGTCTAGATCTAAATGAAGCCCAGGCCAAAAGACTGCAGCAAATTAATGAGTTAGATGAAATTAGGCTCTCTACTCTTCAGCATAAAACGTTAATCCAATAACAGAGAGCAAAATTTCATGACTCCCTTATCAAAGAAAATATCTTCCACGAAGGAGACTAGCCACTCCTATATGATTCTAGGTTTCAGGATTTTCCAGGGAAACTCCAGACACGATGGCTCGGACCCTATGAAATACAAAAATTATGGCACTATTACATTAGCCACCATTGATGGATCTAGACATTTCTAAAAGGTAAACAACCATCGAATACGATTGTATCATAAACTGCTTACCCAAGAATCCTTTTACCAACAATTACGGGAAGATTCTCCCATGAAAAATCTGGCTGAAGGGGATAACTTCTCCTCGGCACCCATTTACTAAATCATTTCTTTTTTTAAAATTTTGTACATAAATATTGTTCATTTATTTGGATTTTTTGTTTTAGGGAATTCTTTTTTTCAAATCTCTATTTATTTCATTTATTTTGAGTTTTTGTTGCTTCTTTCATGGAATTCTATTTTTTTTCAAAAACTCTGTTTATTTCGCTTGTTTTGAGTTTTTGTTGTTCCTTTCTAAAGGAATAGCACTTCTGTTGTTCCTTTTGAAAGGAACATCAGTTTCGCGAATTGTTTTTGTTGTTCCTTTCAGAAGGAACAGCTGTTCCGCAGATTGTTTCTGCTATTCCTTTTAAAGGAACAACACCTTTCGAGTGGATTGTTTTTGTTTTAGATTAGAATTTTTGAGGATTTCTGATGACTCTTCTAAAGGCAAACATATTATTCATATAAAATCATACAAATTAAAGCTTACTGTAATCGTAAAATCAAAAGAAATCGTCATTTTTAAGAAAATTGTTTAGTAATGATAAGAAAAAGGAAAAAAGGGACATAATCAATAACATGATTTTGTTGTTTTACTACCATTGAATTAATATGATCGATTATCCTTATCATGATTGGTTCTTTCCCATATGTTATAACTTTCTTTGATTTTTATTTATGGAGTAGGAATAAGGGCATATTATTTTCTATTGATATGTTCAAACTTCTTCCACCATCCCTACTCTTAAGGAGTGCTAAACCATCCTTTATGAATAACTAGGAAAGTGCTATATGAAAAAGAAAAATATTTATATGTTTCATTAATAATTTTATGATTTGGAAGATGGAGGATAGGGGGTCTCATCAAGAGCCAACCTACCATGATCATAAGGAAGTCAGTGAAGTGGCATTCCCATCATGGCCACCAAACCAGGGATATGGTCCAATGGAATTGAAAAAATTAAAGAAGTCCTTGGAACAGGAGGTCTCATCACGAGCCGGCCTGCCCACTTTTCACTTCTTCCCAGTGAATGGCATTGTGATTTATCTGGTCACCAAGCCAGCATAATGGCCTCCATTATGACATTTAACAAGCACTTCCTCAGCATAAATAAAGGACAATGGTTCCAAGGGTGATAAGCAACTCTGTCAAGGTTATGGACACTTGTGGGCAACAGAGCTCTGTTGATGGTATTGGATTCACATTTATACACATCAATAGTCATATGAAACCCTTTTTCCTCTATCTCTATTTAAATATCAAATGAAAGTATGAATCCTTAACCTTTGATTTCAAACCTATTATACATGAAAATCATTATAAATCGATCATATTAGTTTGAAGTGGGTAATAAACGCATCTATACTTATGTTTATCTTAAGTTGTCCCTTCTCCTTATATTTGAATCATTAAAAACGATTTTATATCTATCAATGATTTATCGCACGCATTTATTTCAGTAATTGCTATAATTTGATTGAATGTATCATAATTATGCCTGCTTTTTCCTGCTGTACTACTACTGTGCCACACTTGCCTCTCTCAATTGATGGTCGAGGATGACCTATCATCCATCAGGGGGGGCGCGGATGTCTACATGCAGATCAAATCCGTATATTTCTTTACCTGTATGTGAACCAAATCTCTGTATTCTAGGGAATAACAAAAACTTAACGACATTATTCCAATTTACCGTGCTGTGTTGTTCAATTGCAATCATTGTGTGTTCGGAAAGAACTAACAGTGTGCAGAGACGATGGGAGGATGACCAATTCACAGTGAGTCATGGGTGCTAGTCGTTTCTGATGTTGCATGAGATATTTTGAAAATATTAGGATGGATTACATATTTCACGAGGATGCAACAACCTCATGAAGCAGTGGCCACCGAATTTTTACAGAACTTGCAAGAAGGATTCTCCATGGTTAGGGGAAGACAAATAGTTGTATCCGATGAAATAATTGCAGAGGTGTCTGGCATACCAGCACAAGGAACTATATGGACTCAGAAGAAGCTCAAGCTTCAAGAAGCCATGAATATTTTTCAGGATGACGGACAGACATTGGTTGTCAAAGGCAAAGGAGTTCAGCCAGCTATTAGTGTCCCGTGATTTGGCTGATTGGCAAGCCAAATGATAGTGTAACATCAAACCAGTCTTTGGAGCCCAAGGACCTAGCCTTCCTGGACTCAGAGAGGGCTCTCTCTATATGTGTAAGGGATATCTGTGGGCTTGCTTATTGTGTTCTGATTTTAGGCTAGTTATGAAATATGTTTTTGGTTTTGGTTTTTTAAGTTGTGAGGGATGAAACTGATCAAAGATATAAGATAGGTAAAAAGATGTCATATTAACTGGGCTATGGGGTCGAAAAGGTCAAGAAAGCTATTAGATGGTGATGCAAGGCTGTTGAAGGGCCGATTTGATTCAAGGTAGAAAGGATCTTTGGGCAAAATGGAGTAAATGGACATCAAGTTTGTGAACAACAAAGGATTTCAAGCATAACTAGTTTAATAGTAGACATAAACATGGTAAGGCAAACCATTATCATGCAAAATGTAAATATAAGCTAATCAATACATAGAAATAAACATTCAATCCATGCATAGAGATATATAACTCTCTAACTTCGGGAAATGGCTATCAGACTTTGGGGAAAAACACTTAAGATAGAAAAACAACTCAAAACACTATGCCGGAACACCTAAACACATTACTTCAAGTTATTGGGCACTTGGAAAACAAGATTTGCATATTCTTAGACAAAGGGCTAGATCGGAACTAGGCCTCCTTGGTTCAACAAAATGATAATCTAATTAATCAAAGAGAAATTTTATGGATGGAGCCATGACTAGCCATAGGTAAGCAGGGCATACCGTAAATCATACTTAGCATGCATAAAACCATGAATGAAATAAGAAACAATATCCTTAAGTTAAGAATTATTTAATATGACTAAGGAAGAGGAAAACATGGAAGCTATGAATAAATAGGAAATTTACGGTGCCTCCAAGGGCATGTCTCAAATTTGTTCTCTACTGATCTATAGCAAGCAAGAAACATGTATTCATGAATGAAAACTAGAAGACAAAACAAAGAAAGAGACACTATACCATTCTACCAAGTCATGGAATCCAACAACAATCCTCCTTCATTCATCCAAGAACATCCAAGAGGCAATCCAAAATCATGAGACAAGTATTTCTTTCAAAGGTTATATGACCATATATTGTTTCTATCATCAATTTCAGCCTTGTTTACAATGAATTTTTTTTTAATATATAGGCTCAAGTGAGGAAAACCTCATGGTTCAACTTGCACTCTCATTGGCCTATTCAAAATATCTAGATTTGTCCTTGAGGCTTTGCAAAGCCCAAGGCACAAAATATCTAAAAAATGATAAAAAAGGGAAATAAATTGACTTTTCACAATTCTCATGTGCAAAATAGCTAAATGCACATGAGGAAAAAGCAGTTTTTAAAGGTTCAATTTTTACAAAAATACTCAGAAAAAACATCAGCAAAAGGTCCCCTGACTTGCTGGCAACTTTTGGCAGCCTTCCCGATGTCGAAATAAGGCTCATGATAGCTCGTTGGAAAGCTCTGAGTGTCTAATTTCTGGATCAATTGGAAATTTCCCAATCTAATGAATGGAAGTCCTCCAAAAATAGGACTGTGTGTGAAAATCCAAAAAAATAAGGCTTGCTGATAGACTAGGCAGAGTGTGGAAAAAGCGGGCATTTTTCACCATTTTGGGGGAGCAAATGATCTTCAAATGTCCTGAAAATAATTGAGTGTGTGCTCCTGAAATTATGGCATCCAATGATACCATTCTCCTCCTTTGACGATCCCCCAAACTGAAATGGAGAAGCCCATGAGTTTTGGTCGAAAACCCAAAAATGACAAAAAACCAAAATATGTCGAAAATCGCCCAAAATTGGTGAGCAGGACCCTCAAGGGTTTTTAGAAACATTTCTAGAATCAGAGGCCAAAAACTAAATTTCTGATATGTCTTTTCTCACTTTCCGTGTCGAGCACTTCCCTTTAGCCTCCTTGAGCTTTTCTTGGTTTTCTTCCTTGTTGTTTGACATTTTAGCTTTGGTGAAGAAGTCATGGCCCCTTGCCTAGGAGAGGCAGTTAGCACATGCTTTGGAGAATGCCCTCCATGCTCTATGTTTTTTGTTTTCTCACCCTCATCATGGCTTGCTTGAGGGCTGTCTTGTCTATCCTTGTCACTGCTTTACTACCCATCACTTTGCTCTTCATCATCACTGCTATTTTTAGACTCTTCAGTATTGTGTTTGAGCCAACAGGTCTTTATGAAGACATGTTTGTGGTTTCTTGAAAAGAAGTATCCTTTGTTTTAGCACAGAAACCCTCCCCTAAAACACTGCTTTTATGAAGGCACTGTTATTTAAAATACTGAACAAAACCCCTTTTAAACTGTTAAAAACACTTTTCCCAATCAATATCATCCTTTGTGAGATCACTGCTTCTTTTGGCTTTGATGGACATGGTGCTCTTTGAGATCATTGTTTTCAAAGACTCCTTCAGATCTGTTAAATACCCTCTACACACATTCTGTTCTGTTTTCTTAGAGATTGTGTGAATCTTCAATTCTTCAAAGAAAGAAAACTCTTTTTTAAAATAACACACTAACATTCCTTTTTAATAAATATGATAAGCCTTTGAAAAAACAAGTGCACTTTCCCTTTAACTGTCTCCTAGCCCTTTATAAACATTCAACAAGCCATTACCCTTCTATCACTGCTTCTCTTTTTGATATCACTGTTTTGATCAAGGCAAGTTGGTTTCAAATGCTGTGAAAAATATCTTCTTTGGTATTAGGTCCCTGCACCTTCAAAACACTGTCTTTTCTCCTTTTGTATGCCAATCAACAAGTAAATTCAAGAACAAATACACAGTCAATAAAAGATATACATAGTCAAAGGGCCACTGTGTTTGGATAAGGTTACCTAGCTCTTTGTGTTTTTGGTGTGAGAACGTATAGCTTTGTAGCAGACAAACAACAAAAACCTCTCACAATCAATACACTGCTCTTGTGTTCACTACTCCTCACACAGATTTTGACAATACTTCCAAATGACATTTTACAGCCTTATACACTATAGTTTGTTTATGGAAAAATTGGAAGCCTTGACTCTGTTCTTCACCACAAGGAGGACTTCTAAAATAAAATGGCACTCATATAATGATCGTTGTAGCTGAAATTAGGCTCACTGTTTTTCTTTTTAAACCCTATGTTTCTCCTTCCAAACAGTGCCTTCACCTTTTAATATTGCTTAGAGGATAGTTAATTGGGTCCTTTGTCATCCATCAAGATACATTACTTTCACTATGAAAGTGTTGGGCAAACAAAGCCACTGAAACCTCGAGTTTTTAATAAAAACTATCAACCCTTATTACCACTGCTTTGTTCCCACTATTTTCAGCTGACAGAGGTATTTTTTATCTCAGTTTTAAGTGCAGTTTTAGGTTCTAAGAATGACCACCTTTCTTTCAACCAGTTGTAACAACAGCCCTCAAAACTCACTCACACTGACACACCTTGAATTACACCAAAGGTTTCATTTTTTTCACCATTTACTTAGTCCTTTAACAAACGAACATATCATCACCCTTTAGAAAAATGAATATACTAAAGAGGCACTTAAATACCTTGAAACACGATGGCAGCCTTGTTCGAGGAGTTTGATCAGCTCTAAGATTGGTTGGGAGGTGGTTTGACTGCTTGAACATGTGCGGCACATTTCATAGGAAAGGCGCCGCGCGAATGGAAAGGTGTCAGGTCACTATCGGGTCCTTGTGACCAGAGCTTACAGGCGCACCGCGTAGTAGTGCAATCCTTTGGAAATTTTCTACCTGAACGCGCCGCGCAACTTTTCCGCCCGTTTTGGAGGCCTTTCCGGTGTCAGAATTAGGCGCGAGATGGCTCGTTGGAAAGCTGTGGAAGTCTAATTTCCAGAAAAACTTTAATTCTTTCATTTGGAGTCCATTTGGTTGTTCAAAAATTCATTTTCCCAACACTGGTAAAAACTGGTGAATACTGGTGCAGAAATGAATAGTTCTGTTTGTAGGCCACTTTTGGATGCCTTCCCGGTGTCGGAATTGGGCCTGAGATTGCTCGTTGGAAATATATCGAAGTATAATTTCTAAATATGCTTGATTTTTTTCATTTGGTGTCCATTTGGGTGCTCAAAAATTGACTTTCCCAACACTGGTAAAAAATGGTGAATGCTGGTGCAGAAAAACATAGTGTTGATTGCAGACTACTTTTTGATGCCTTCCTATTGTCAGAATTTGGCCTGAGATGGCTCGTCAGAAAGCTATGGAAGTATAATTTCCAGAAAATCTTGAATTTTTTCATTTGGAGTCCATTTGGTTGTTCAAAATCTGACTATCCCAACACTGGTCAAAATGGGGAATCCTGGTGCAGAAATTCTCCCGTGACATCTGTATTTTTCACATTTCTCGCAAACCATGATACCTGTGTAGAAATTGAAGGAGGTTTTTCTTCTTGAACCTATGAGGGACAGAAACCTCTCTCACTTTTGTAAATTTCATCTTTGTTTGGTCAGAAAATATTTTGAAACAAAATGCCCGGGCACTCCTTAACCCTAATTTTACTGTGGCAGAGGTATCATGATTCAACAGCCATGCAACTTTTACTATCCCTTTGTATTTTCTGAGATGAGATATTTGAGCCTTCCAGCTATTCATGTCCATGTCCAGAAACCTTGTATCTATAACTACAAATAAGTTGTGATATTTTTATAATTGATTCAAAAGGAATGAAGGAGGACCCTTGTTTCATTTGCAGGGATTGAGGCTTTTTAAAGATTTACAGACCCAAACTCATTCAATGAAGGCCTGTAATTCAGAATAATCTCCAAATGAACATTGTCTTTTATTTGTAAACTAGGATGATTCCATAGAAAGTATTTCTAGGATTTTGTTCCAGTTAGATGCTTGATATGATTGGATACCATCTGTATATAGGCATTGGGACATTTCAATCGACCAATGTCATCTTTCAAAGCCAGAAGTACCACTGAAATTTCTTTCCAAATCCTTGTTTAAACAGAAACTTCCTCTCGAATAGAAAGTATAGGTGTTCTTTTGAAATTTGGGGTAGTGTTTTAACCATTGTTTCATTTTTCTTTAAACAACCCTTCTCCATAATATTTTTTTGGAGGCCTTTTTAACCTAAAACACCTTTGTGAGACCTTTACCAAAGCTATAATATTTTTAACAACTTTCAAACAATTATGGCCAGCAGTCTTTGTAAATGATCACTCATGTGTTTTCACTATTCCATGAGGTGAAAAAATCTTTTGAAATCTGTCTTTGACCCTTTCAAGTCACTGGATGTTCTTTGCAGACTTTGTAAGATAACAGTTTGATGTGGTAATTTCCCGACATTCTTGATAACCTACTTATGCTGGATCTTCCTTCTATCCGACATTTACTAATCTCTGTGTGACATCCTTACAACTTTCCATGGTGTATAGTTGAAATTTTTCACGGCAGTCTAACACTGTTATATCATAAATGAACACTGTAGGATATTTCTACATTTCTGCTGGTCACTTTCATTACAATTTTTACACTGTTTTCCATAATGATCTTTGTAAGCCCTTGTCACCTTCAACCTAAGATCAAAATCTATTTACACTTTTTCCATGTTGAGGAGACCGATATATGAGATCTGGAAGGCTGCTACAATGACTCACAGACACCAAGGCTTTTATTAGCCATTTTCCTCCTAATGGAACTTCAGTAGTTAGAGCAATAGCCCATGTTGTTCCAGTGTTAGGTCCCTATATTACTAGTATAGCCCCTTATTGTTGTTAGTGTAACCCCCTTATTGTTATTATTGTACCCTTGTAACCCCCATTTTGTTATTATTGTGCCCTTAAATTATTATTGTTAGGTCGGCTAGGATTACATTATGGCCCCATGGACTCCTATATATAGATAGGAGGTTTTTTAAATTGTATCATCCAAGAATTGTTCATTTATGTAATGTATTGGAGGTTGCCCCCTCGAAGTGGCTTATTTCTAAGGTGTTGATATCTCTTTTCTTCTATTTTTGGAGCTGGTTACACAACATCCAGAAGTCAATAACCCTGCTGATTTCAATTACTTTTCAACTCTATTTTTTTTAAAGGAACAGAGACTTGGCCCTCTGCTTATAGATGAAGGAGGCCTATTTTTACAAATTCCTGGTTTCCTTTCTTTGCAAACTGCATTCTCTTTTGATTTCCAATAGTGAACTGCTACAATTTGAAGTCTTTTCCTGAAGTTTATCTTGCCCAACACTGATTTGAGCCATTCATACTAGCACCCCTGCAGAGATGCATTGTTAAAATAGATTTGATCATTGGAGTTCCTTCTTGTAGTGTCATGATGATAATGCCTGAAATTTCAGTTGATCTTCTTTCTTTGGACATAAGACCTAAAAACTCTACTTTTTCTTGAATTGAACATTTCTGATCTTTGCTAAAACAAAACACAATGACCACTTTGATGGTGTACGACCTACAGATAGACAAGGGTTGTTTTTCCAGATAATAATAAATGATGGCTGACTAGTAATGAAAACAGGGGTTTTGACTAGAGATAGCTTTTCTCAAGGTATTTTCCCTAAACACCATCACCTAGACCTAGAGACTTTGTCATAATTTCCAAGGGATTTCTGAGATATTTTTAGGTCATTATATGGAAAAATAGACGATGAGAGAGGAGTAAAAAACTTGATTTATGTTGGACAGTGAGCTGTGTGAAAACAGGGGAAAACTAATGTCAGAGGTACAAGGCTTGTGGCAATCATGTACAAGGAAGGTTTGCTGATTTAGGACAGGACTGAAACCTGAATACCACTTCCATATTAATATGTAAGAGAGGGGGAAATGAAAAAAATTTGTTTGAGGGTTTTTCTAGAGGACAAATTGACTGTTCAAGATTGGTTTCTAGAAAACCTAGATAAGGAATCTAGTCATCAAAACAGGAAAAAATACTGATGACTAACACCAGCATCATTGGGAGAACCATGGACAGAATTGGCCAAGATAGTGCAAGCCTATATAACGTGCAATAGAAGGAAAGACATGGTAAGACCTCGCCATATTAAATTACTGGATGTATTAAAACATAAATGCACTGTAAATTTGCCTTCATTTTTAAATTCCCTACTGCATGATACCACCTATAGTATAAGAAAAGCTCAGCATACAGACATGGTGGTTATCCACCATTGCCTAATTTGATTAATAGTGATTCATAGCCTCGCCCAGCAACAGACCAACTGGGAAGAGTTGATATTCTCCATTGATGGAGGGTTAGCCTTACCTGCCCCGAAACGGAAGAGAATGGCTGGCTCAATAGCTGAGCCATCAAGTCACAGACAGTCCCTTCATTCAAAATGAAGTAGGGGAATGATGGAAGGACTTCTGGGCAGCAGTAGCCAGCCCCTGGAATTACATAGCTCAGAGGATGTACAGCCTCCACGATTGGAGGGAGGAAGTCCTCGTACTAATTAATAAGAGGAAATGGAAGGAGAAATTCGCTACTCGGATGAAGAAGAAATAAGTCACCACACCAGTGGTGAGAAACAATCTAGTGCAGAGGAAGGAAATATTGAGGAAGAGGAAATTGAAAGAGAAATTTGATATTCGGATGAGGAAGAAGGAAGCTATCATACATGTGAGGAGGATGAAGATAATCATAGCAGCGACAAAAAAGGAATAGAGCCTCCCGAAAATGCTACTGTAAGCCCTTTACAGGAAGACCAATTGGCCCAAATTCTGGACAATATGAGTGACTGTGTTCAACCTCATAGCCCTTTAGACCTTAACATTAATATTAATCAGTTGCATGAGCACTCTGCAGTGAACAAATAAACAGCTGAAGAAATTCTGGATGAAACAGAAAACCCTAGTGAAGCTAGGGTTGCTTCCCTGAAAGGCATGAATGTCAAGAAAAATAGAACACTGAAGCAATATCTCAACCTGAAAACCCTCAGGGGATTGCAGAGTCAACCGAGGGTATGATTTTCGAAGAATTTAGCCAAGGGCATATGAATGTTGAAGAAGAACCCCAAGCAGAAGACCAAGAAGAGAACCTAACTGAAGGCACAGCTGATATGGACCAAAACCCTGTTGAGAAAACGGGTTCAGATAAAGGAAAAATTATTCCATTAAAAAAGAGGAGGAAAGTAACTGAGATTGAAAAGCTTCGGAGGGAATGAATGAACCTTCACAGACTCGTGGAACAACTCAGGCAAACCATTAGGGTTCTGAGAATGAAACAAATGCCTAAGTGAGCCCCCAAGAGAAGAAGCATAGCTACCAAGTGAATTTCAAAAAAAGAGAAAATTGACCGCTAAGAGGAACCCCCAAGTTGCAGAAGCCATGCCTGAGCCTAATTATGGAGATACAGAACAACAAACAGATGTTCCGACACAAGCTATTCCAGAGGGACCCGCTTCAAGTGAAAACATGCAAGCTAGTAGTCAGCATACTTATAGTGACACAACACTAACCAGACTCCAAGAGGATTTGGCACAGGCATGAATAGAAAGGCAAAGGTTGGAAGAAGACATTGTTCCTAGGAAGAGATATCAGGAGTTGCAGAAATAGATGAATATTATCCACGAAGTAGAAGCTGAAGCTCACGAAAAGTGTCGAAAAGCAGAGGAAAAGGCTGACAAGGTAATGAACCAATTAAAACTAGCCTACAATCGAATGGACACTCTCTGCTCATTGTACACTGATGTCTTAGCCTGTAGATGCCCTGCCAAAAACTATGCTTTATTTATACTAGAAATATATTTACAGCTAAAGATTAAGGCAGTTAGGGCAGGGAAATCCATAGAGCTAAAAACTATAGATGACTTTGTATCATGCTGCAAAATTTATGGGATCAAAGTACAACGCCTTTTGTGTGAATTTTATTTACATAATCTAATACTTGAAAACGATTGTGAATCAAATCCTAGCCCTTTTGTGGGAGATTTCCAACATCGGGCATTTATTTCCTTTGTTGTAAATCAATTAAAATGGCTTAAAGCCTATAATTCTTTTCAAAGGCAGGAAAATGAATTAGATTTGTGGGTTAGGAGTGAACCTCAGAACCCATTCCAATTTTGGGCTAGGCAGAAAAGTTTGATGACAAAGGAAGGCATTATCCAAGAATTGGGGCCTATCCAAAAATAGATTATCTTGAATGGGACAGATTATTTCTTATCCATTAGAAACCAGGCTTATATAGCAGCTAAGGTTCGGTGGAGAATTTCCAATCAGAATGTGAAAAATAGAGAACCATTTAATTATAAAAACTTTGGGCTAGCTGCAGACCGGTTGATTTCCTATAGTAATCTCATTTTAAAAGAAGGACCATTCTGGCTAGGATGTAGGTTTCGAAGCCCCATTGCATGGTATCCTGATTTAGACTACAAAGCCATTTACAAACTTCCTGAAGGAAAGACAGAGCATGTTTTTGAGGAATTAGCTGCACTACATGGTTTTAGGCCTTTTGATGACAAACCTTATCCGACTTATTCTTTAACTGCTCTCCATGTGAACTATAGTTTTCATGAGGACATGAAAAATATTAAGCAGGGGGGTATGTTGGGCAGTGAAAAAGGTATGAAATCATTGTGTATTTTCTCATTCTTTTACTATAGACATACTCCTTTTTACCTTAGGAAGGTAATTTATTATATGAATCATGGTAGAATTGGAAAGGTTTATGTTTATTGTAAAAATATGACTAAAGATTGCTTTTTGTTGATAAAACAAGAATTAGACAAAGTGAACAGCTGGACCAAAGGCGAGGCTGAGATGAATGCAACTGTTGTTCCTCCAACATTAAACCATGTCCTGCCTAGGACAGGCAAATCCAAACGCATTGCTAAGAAAAGGTAGGGGACAACTCAGCTTTGGTCAAAGTAAACCAAGATGATAACTAAACGAAGGGAAGCGAATCCCTCAGGATCCTTCGATCCTGAGGGATCGCTGTTCAAAGTCATCTTATTCCTCGTCTTGTCCGTCAGGGTCTAATATATAAGGCAACGTCCTTTAGTGATCAAAGGGTCGAAAAGTTCTCATATTCAAACATTTCCTCTGTAATATTGTGTTTATTGACTCTCGGCTTTAAGAGAGCAGTCTCTGTAATACTTTATGTTCGATTAATATCAAAGATGTGTTTTGTTTCATCTCTTAAGTTCTGAAGTAGCCCAACAGTATTTCACTCGCACTAAGGGCCCAGCTCTGGTGGAATTACCTTGCTATTTGTATTTCTAATCTTTTCTTACTGTTGTGTGAAGTTATGTTTAAAGTTTATTACAATTGCAGAGTTGATTGACTGATGTTGGATTGAATACAGATTCATTGTGATCATTAACGAATTGCATTGCTATTTTATCATTTGCAAGAAGTGCATTCGCTATTTATTTACCTTGCTATTGTTATAAAGCTTTGCTGTTCTATATTCAATTCTAGTTGATGTTCTATTGGTTTGTCATTTGTTATAATCAACTGTTGTGTAGTATTGGCTGTCGACGGGATTGAAGATTAGTTAAATTATAATTGATGTTCAATTCATGTTGCTGTTCCATTTCTATTTATTGTTCATTTCAGATTCATAGCCTCATAATAGCAGATAGATTGGTTACAGTTGCTGTAAATGCATAGGAATTATGAGTTGTTGTTCCTTTCTAGCCTTTGAAGTTCCTTTCAGTTGTTTTTCTCAGCAAGTAGTTTGAGTTTGATTTCATTTATATTGCTTTAAGAACAAGACCACCATCTGTAGAGGACACTGGTTACTGCTTCCAAGTTCCCAGATTGGTTATCTTGCCTCAGTTTGATTTCAGTTGCATCGATTTCTAAGGGAAGGAGTTACTTCTACTGTATCCCTAATCGATGGTTTGCAGATTGATGTAGTTAAGATTTCAGAGCATTTTCATTTATGTTACTCTAATTATATTTCTTTACAAGCATCCGTTTAATCTTGTATTTAAGATTCTGTACTACATCTTCATAGCATTACTCTCAGTTAATTGCAGCCTCAGACAGAGTACACTCTTGAAATAAAAAGTCGCTCTCGGATTGATAATTAATGTAGGCTAATTAGGTGTTCAAAAGATACCTTTTTATGACTCAACACAAGTCCCTGCTCACGCACCGACTAATGAACCACAAGTACGCCCACTAGATTTTCATTCTCCAAGAATACGACTTGCAATTTCGCTCTCCCAAAAGGAAAAAGGAACTTTCCCTAGCAGAGTTCATTATCGACCTCCCAGGAGATTCTAAAGGATCTCCTGTAAACAATTTGCTACTGGATGAACACCTTTTCTATGTAGCGACCGACGACCCTTGGTATGGGGATATTCTCCTATTCCAGCAAACCCAAAATTTCAGACCTCACCTCACGTGAGACGACTGTTGGCGCATAAGCCAGCAATCCCCTCGATACCTCCTCATGGGGGATATCTTATACAGAAGAGGCATTGATACAATCTTGCAGTGATGTATCACTCACAAGCAAGCAGAGCAAGCCCTAAATGACTGCCATGTAGGTGCTTGTGGCGGCCACTTATCCGGAATGGCTACCGGCCAAAAAATCCTACGAGAAAGATATTTTTGGTCTTCCCTATTTTGAGACTATATCATGACAGTCAAAAGATGCGAGTAGTGCCAGCACTTCACCCAAAAATCAATGGCACCACCCATCCCTCTGCATCCTGTCATAGTATTCGGCTCCTTCTGTAAGTCGGGAATCGACTTCATGACTTGTAACCCAGCCTCATCATGCAACCATAAATACATCATTGTGGTTGTCGATTATTTCACCAAGTGGGCTGAGGCCATGCTCAAGTACGACAACATAGCAGAAACCGCCGCTCGATTTCTGTTCAACCACGTGAGCACCCAATTTGGCGTCCCCAAAGAGTTAGTTTCTGACCATGGAAAAAACTTCGAAAACGAATTCTTCGAGGAGCTATCTCATCATCTCGAATTCAGCAACGAATTTTCTTGACCATATTACCCCCAGTCCAACGGACAGGTAGAAGTCATTAACAAGGTACTCAAAACTATGTTACAGTGCATGGTGAATAACCACAAAACCAACTGGTACCACATGCTCTTCTCCGCCCTGTGGGAATTCCGCACGGCGGTTAAGACTTCCATTGGTTTTACTCCCCTCCACTTAGTATATGGGATTAAAGCCATGATTCCCATAGAACGTGAGATCCCAAACTTGAACACCGTTGTCAAACTCCTTGATGACACCCAGCCTCTAGAACAACGCCTAGTAAAACTAGGGCTAGTTGACGAAAGTCAGCGACAATCGCTGCAACACAATGAGGCCCATAAGAAAAGGGTGAAAGAATAATTTGACCGCCACATCATCCCTCGTTCATTTACTGAGGGTGATTTAGTCCTTCACTACGATGTCGCAAAAGAGGCCTTAGGGCCAGGAAAATTTGAAACCTTATGGAAAGGACCCTATATCATCAAACATTGTCTCTAACAGGGGGCATACATCTTGATGGAATCGGATGGGACCTACCTCACTAACCCCATCAACAGCTTATACCTCAAGAATTTCTACCCATAAGGGCCCCAGCAGCCCTTATCCCCTAGAGTTAGAGTACACAAAAATCCCAACACCAAAATATTTTTGACCCAAAGACCTATGTAAAAAACGTGCTCAAAGTGCCACCATGGATCACCAACTTAAACCATATTTCAGATTTGTTGATGGAGCATCACGATGGTCTCAAAACTTAGCTGTAGCCACCTGGGTCATCTACCACCCTGACCGATCACCACTGTGTTCAAACGGCGTGTGCATAGGATCAGCAACCAACAATTAGGCAGAATATGATGTCGTTATTGGACTTATGTGCGAGGCCTTCCACCAGGGCATCCGCCATATGAAATTCTACCTTGATTCCCAGTTACTAGTATCGCAGTTAAACCAAACATTTGAAACCAGAGATACAAACATGTTTATAAAATATTTGCATGCCAAAATATTAAGCAGACAATTTGATTACATTACATTTTCACATGTATCAAGGAATCAAAACCAAACAGCTGATCACATAGCTAACAATATCCTAGACTGGAATGCATTGTGAATAAACCATCATACATAAAAAACCAAAAACATAGATATCCATTAGCATAACACAAAATATAGAAATCGAAATAGATAGCACACCATGTAGAGCCGCAAAAATATCTCTCATATATATATCAAAAAATATGTGTATCTGAGTACAAAATAGTATCACTGGCCCATTGGCCAGCCTGAAGATACAAAGGTCATCAAAAAACAAGGGAAGCATACTCATAATGCGTGCTTTCCCTGTGTAAAAAAATAACCTAGGGGGGTGCCCCCTCAAGAGGAGCACCTGGGCCCACCACTACTACTGGTGCCACCACAGGAGTTGATGTCACCACTGCAATGACTACCCGTTGTAGAGTGGGCCGATAATCCCTCTCATGGGCCATCACCGTCTCTAGCCAAACCTCCTCGAAGCCATCCATGAAACCTCGAGTAGGCATCCCCTAGGTCAAGTAGTCCACTCGACCCCGGAAGTCCTCTAAAGCAGCCACCTGAGCCGTAAGAACTGCAATGCGCGCCTCAGTTGCATCTGCACGAGCTCGCTCGGCCACAACCTCAGCTACAGCCGAGCTACTGCCATGACTAGAAGGGCCAACACCATCCCCACTAGGTCCACTGGCACCACCACCGGGTCCACCTACGCCACCTCCCCCCTGACCACCACGAGGTCGTGGTAGAGGATCGTGACCCACCAGTCGGGCCACTACATGTCCCACCTCACCAACATTTGCACGAGTAACCATAATAATGTTATTGTCAATAAAAAGACACATAAGTACATAAAAACTCAAACAAATTCAGAAGAATATAGCGCATACCTGTAGGAACCCAAACATAACCGAAAGGCAGACCGATATATGGATCACCCTGAAAGTCCATCCCCGCATACGAGTATGGCAAGAACATCTATGGTTTGGCCTCAAACCAAGCCTCTGTCATGTCATTCCAATAACGACCCACCATGGCACCACCATCGCGCTGCATCACCAGAGCCCACCTCGTCATACGTGGCTCCTGCGGCCCCCCAATAGGCACTACCACAACAGGCCTCAACAGCACCACCCTCTCATACATAATGCTACACAAGATGCTAGTGTAATAAAATGACTTGGATCAACGTTGGACCCTATTCAGTTGTGACACCATACCATCAAAACAGAAGCGGAAAAAGTCGAAAAAATGCCTGCCCCTCAAATGGCATAAAACTCCCACCTGTGGGCCCGATGCCCAATGCGGAGCAAGCAACCCCGCCAGTCGCACAATAATGGCCAAAGCACACCACTCGGCCACATCTATCACTGATGCAATATTGATGCACCCCTCAGTCAAAGGCACACCACCGTAATGCCTCCTCCGGAACATGTCTAGGTTCACTCTCCCAGTAGGGAGTGGATACAACAGTGCCTCACCCTGAGGCGGTAACCCAGTCACTGTAGAAACTATATAACTTATGTTTTATATGTCCAGTATTCTCCTGATCTCACACTATTTTAACTTCATGAAAAATACAAAATCTATTCCACCATTGATCATTTCCGAAAATTAAATCAAGATAGCAATGCACACATGAAACAATAAAAATTCACACACATTAACACAGTTGTTTAACGGGAAATCCTGAAGCTGAAAACCCCAAATATCTATATATAATACATGTCATATAGATCATGTAACAATCCTCATACAAAGCTGATCATGTCAAGCTCTCAGTACAATACAATCGTTACACACTAATCAGGCCCGATCTTGCAAATCCATGCACCAATCTTTGCCACCTGCTAGCCTGCCTCTACTACGCAATCCCTACTGAAGAATGGCTCTGAATGAACTCAAATTTCTCCAGCCTTGCTCACGCAATCCTCATTGGCATCTCCAATGAATGTGTCGTGCAAAAAATGCAACACTATAGTCACAACTAATAGTCACACTTGCTCTTTCACCTATCTCTCCATTGGTCTCTACTGAAACTGCCATGCACTGTAGTTAACTGATTTATTCTTCAGTTGATTAATGAGTTGTTATTTATTGAATTAATTAACTAATTAATTCACACCACTCTCACTAGTGTATCAATCAGTTAGACTAGATACAACTAGCTCAACTGAGTCTAACCGAGTTAAACTAAATACAACTCCACCAACTACTTCTCCATCTCCACCAAACTCTGTCACATGAGTTCTAACTGAAGTCCTCCATGCATTAGCTCCAGTAAACCCTCAGGAATAGTGTAATTCCTTTTTTCAGCTGTTGTGCCACATCTATGCACTTAACTGAAGTGCTCCAAGAGAATAAGATAATGTTTAGAGTCCAAATATCATTAAGAGCTAATAATATTCGACATATCTATTTTTAGATTGGCAGTCTAAAAATAGAAGTCCATCTATTTTTCCAACTTGACCAACCATCCACAAATAGCATCCTGCAACTCATAGAATATGATCGACATGTCTAAAAATAGACATAGTCTAAAAATAGACTTTGCACCAAGAATCACCTGTGTGGGCCCCACCTAGTTTAGGTGATTATTTTCCAACTAGGATCAAGGATGATGTTTCAGGATGCCTCCTTCATTGTTTCTTGTTGCAATCTTCAACACTCCCTCTCAACAAGAAAGGACTATCTTTGCATGCGATATGCAACTCCATGCATTCACCCTGCAACCTTTGAAAGCACCCTGCAACTCCATGCATCTGCTCTGCAACTCTTCCGCAACTGAAAGGCTCCAAACAACTCAATTAGTGTAATGCATCTATCATCAAAGTCTTCAAATTCTTCTGGTACCAACTGTACATGTCTTCAGGAACCACTGCGCTATTGAACTCTGCACCCATGCACTTTGCACTTGCTGTCAACTTTGAACTGTGCTCCAGTATCTGACAATGTTACTTCGATATGCCCGCATCAATCCAACTGATCATGCTACTGCTGCTCTGTGGGCACCTCGTAGCCAGGTTCAATTCATGAGATCCACACCATCTCCATGAATCCTGCCAAGAAATCTCCTCTTGGGATTACTCATGCATGTCGCCCCACCTCTCACGTGGTGGTATAGCCGCATGCACTCCCTCCACCCATCTGGCACAAAATTTCTCTGCATGAGTGGTTGCTCCCACTCCATGATCCTCATCTTGTGGCTACTCCACATCTTGAGGTTCACTCTTACCTACATTAAAATCCAGCTCCCTCTCAAGCTTCAATTGCATGGCTTCTCACACTTCCCAACAGTAGGAATCTCCGTAGAAATCCCATCTACTTCAAGTCTATAGAGATTCTTCGCTCGAATCCCAACCTTCTTGAATCTTCCTGTTGCTTTGTACTGAAGGAAAATTTTTCCTTCACTAAAGACAACATCATACCCTTTATCCTCTAACATTGTGACTGAGATTAAATTCTTCTTTAAACCTGGAACATGCATTACATCTTGTAAAAGAATGAGTTTACCTGACTCCCTCTGAAAGGTAATGGTACCAATTTCGGTCGCATTGTATCATCCATTGTCACCCAAATCAACATGCAACTAGAGATCTTTCTCCACCAAGTCACTGAAAAGATTCACATCTCTCGTCATGTGAAAGGAAGCACCACTATCAAAGTACCACCCCGATCCCAATGCACTAGACACCATGCATGTGATCAATGAGATGTCAAGCTCAAATTGTGAGGCAAGAGCCTCACCAACAGCAACTCCAGCAACCATCTTTTTCATCTTCTTATGTGGACAATTAGTGGCAAAATTCCCATGTTCGTGACAGTGAAAACACTTCACTTTGGACATGTCACACTCTTTTCCATCTTCACCGGCCTCAGATATAGAATGGGATTTCTTCCCATTCTTTTTATTTTCCTTGGAAACCAAAGCACAATCTTCTTCTTCATCATTCTTCGATGAAGATCCATCCCTGGTATCCCACCTTATCTCTTCCTGCACAAGATCCGACCAAAGTCGCTCCCATCCTGGCAGTTTCTCCTGTCCATTGACAGAGTCTTTGTAGCTATGCCAACTCTTTGGAAGCCCAAGGAGAGCCAAGCTCACCAAGTCTTATTCATCCACACTAACTCCTACACTCCCAAGCTCATCCCTGCAGTGGAAAAACTTTGTCAAGTATACCATAATAGTGTCATTCTTCTCCATTTTTATTTTTCTGAGCTTGTCTTTAAGTGCCAACTTCCTCTGGTCACTTCTGCTTTGGAACAAGTCTGTCAAAGCTTTCCACATTAATAATGGAGTAGATTTACCATGAAGGCTAGACGCAATGTGGTCCTTCACACCTTCCAATAGAATCCCTCGACACTTTGCTACCTTCTTTTTCCATGCGTCAAGTGCCGCTGCATCGCTAGAACCCGGCTTAGGAACATCACTATCGATGAACTCCTTCAGCCCATTATCATCCAGCACTGCCTCCATCCTGTCCTTCCATGAAATATAATTCGAGCTCCCATCAATGGCATACTCCAATCGCAATCCGTTGAAATACATTTCAATGATCGCTCAACTTCGACACCAAGAAAAAACTGCAGCAAATTCGAATTCCACCAGCACAAAACTCAACTTCTTCAATAATTGCAATCTCCTATGATCAATACTGCTCTGAAACCATGTAGAAATTATATATATTATGTATTATATGTCCAAGATTCTCCTGATCTCACACTATTTTAACTTCAAGCAAAATACAAAATCTATTCCACCATTGATCATTTGCAGAAATTAAATCAAGATAGCAATGCACACATGAAACAATAAAAATTCACACACATTAACATAGTTTTTTAATGGGAAAGGCTGAAGCTAAAAACCAAAAATATCTGTATATAATATATGTCATAGAGATCATGTAACAATCCCCATACAAAGCTGATCATATCAAGCTCTCAGTACAATACAATCACTACACACTAATCAGGCCCGATCTTGCAAATTCGTGCACTGATCTTTGCCACCTACTAGCCTGCCTCTACTGCACAATCCCTGCTGAAGAATGGCTCTGAATGAACTCGAATTTCTCCAACCTTTCTCATGCAATCCTCATTGGCATCTCCAATGAATGTGTGGTGCAAACAATGCAACACTATAGTCACAACTGATAGTCACACTTGCTCTTTCACCTATCTCTCCACTAGTCTCTACTGAAACTTCCATGCACTGTAGTTAACTGATGTATTCTTCAGTTGATTAATGAGTTATTATTTATTGAATTAATTAACTAATTAATTCACACCACTCTCACTAGTGTATCAATCAGTTAGACTAGATAAAACTAGCTCAACTGAGTCTAACTGAGTTAAACTAAATACAGCTCCACCAACTACTTCTCCAACTCCACCAAACTCTGTCACATGAGTTCTAACGGAAGTCCTCCATACATTAGCTCCAGTAAACCCTTAGGAATAGCTTAATTCCTTCTGTCAGTTTTTGTGCCACATCTATGCACTTAACTGAAGTGCTCCAAGAGAATAAAATAATGTTTAGAGTCCAAATATTATTAAGAGCTAATAATATTCAACATATCTATTTTTAGACTGGCAGTCTAAAAATAGACTTTTCCCAATATGTCTAAAAATAGAAGTCCATCTATTTTTCCAACTTGACCAACCATCCACAAATAGCATCCTGCAACTCATAGAATATGATCGACATGTCTAAAAATAGACATAGTCTAAAAATAGACTTTGTGCCAAAAATCACCTGTGTGGGTCCCACCTAGTTTAGGTGATTATTTTCCAACTAGGATCAAGGATGATGTTTCAGGATGCCTCCTTCACTGTTTCTTGTTGCAATCTTCAACAGTCACAAAGTATATATCTGTATCTAGACAGATAATCAAGTTCGTCCCCCTCAGTACGAACATATTGCGCCTCCTGCGCCAATGTTGTATAATGTAACATAACAATCGGTCCTCAGACCGAAGAAACTCATTCTTAGAAAATTTCAGAAGGCCCCATGTGGCCAACTGATGGCGCACCCCAGCATCAGCAGCTAGAGCAGCCCAGATCTCTGGCAAATCTTGCTCTCTCCACACCAACCTGCCAAGCAACACAGGCACCCCTCAGTACAGAGAAAAACATCAAAATAGACAAAAAACTCATGTTTTTATGTCACCCTACCCTTTGCGCACCTGTATCTCGAATAGGCACGCCCTTGCGCGCCTATTTCCTACACAGGCATGCCCTTGCATGCAAAAAGGAGGAAACAGCGCGCCCTTGCGCGTCTATGCCTAATAAATGCACGCAAGGAGGGCGCTTCTTTACGTAGATCGTTCACGCAATCTATGGAAAAAGGTCCCTTTGAGGCCATACAAAACCAATTTTTACAGCCCTCGGCACCACCAAACTGAAAAAATTGCAATGCAGGACATCATGGAAGTTACCTCGGCATAATATTACTAATCCCCGGTACACAGGCTGACCGCAATGGAAAGAAAGGCTCTGCAATCACCTCTAATCTCCCAAAACTCATCAAGTACAAATGAATAGGATTAGGGCCATAATCCCATATTTATCACCCTTTTCCAAAACTTTGGAGGTCAATAACAGGAGATCAGGAGGTCCATTCCACAAACCATAATTTGCAAAATCGTCAGTATGCCATGACGAATGAAAGCAATGCTGCACATTCGCTTTCAAAAAAAATAATTTTTTCAGCGCCGGCAAGTACACACCCTCCCATCTTCCTTTCCAAAGTTCATTTCTTTCAATAATATTGGATGAAAAGAAGATGCTTTCACTTGAGGTAGTGGTTTTTGCAGGAAGAACCTGCAGTCCACTTACAACACCATCTGTCGAAAATATCAAAGCAGGTATCCTTCTACCCCCAGCATGATAGAGTCCCAGAAAACTCTGCATATCTTGACATCATTCTCCATCAGAAATAAAGCATAGGGTCCTCATACCCAACTGTGTTTATCATCACCTCACCCTGCACATGATAAACATCTATGTTGGTCAGTAGAGCCTCCCCTCCATGGCGCTCGTCACCCACAGTAGACCATATATCACCGCATAAGTGACGCCATGGCCATACCATTTCAGTCTGGAAGTACCTCATTCCCATCCATCTATCATGCATGAGGTCAAGTTTTCCATTTGAACTCAAAACCCCCTTCCCGGACGACTAGGTTGTAGAAGCAGATCGAAAGCGCACCTCCGCGCATCGCATTTGTCCCACCATACCTCCATCAACATAATCCCATCTACGACATTTTCTGCTTCATCAACCCCACACATGAGACCAACCAATGGGACCCCTACCACCAAAAAAACACCATCCTCACACCTATAGTGAGCGACCCCATTTTCATGTTTGGGGTACCCATATCTGTGTTTTGTACAAACCAAACCCTATTATTTTATTCTTTTGGCAAGTGTACAAAGACCGCAAACGATGCCCTTCGCCACTTTGCCCTCATATTTCATCTTTTCCCCCATGGAAGCAGTCCCTCATCCCCCTTGGTCGGAGCATTTCACCCCCACGCATGCACGATCATGACATTCACAGCTAGTTCACACCCACCCTAGAAGTCCTATCGACTCTAGGGATTTTTCCTTCAGAAATAACTATGACTGCCGCCAAGCTACTCAAGTATACTTCGACCTCGGGCCACTAAATCCCCATTATCCATTTTTAGTCACCTCTCACCAACATTCCTATATTAAAATCATCACATCGAGGTCCCCGACCCCTCAGTTCAGTGACCCATGGTTCGGTTAAGGCTTCCTTTTTGTCGACCTCAACACCTCTTTTCCAAAAAGGAAGCGGTACCTTGGATTACCGCTCCCCATGCAAAGGGGTATCCTCGGGTGGCACTGTGGGACAAATCACTGTCCACGGATGTCATCGATCCTCTTGACATTTTACCACATCAAAAGCTTTCATGTCATGATGGTATCGTACCTTACAACCATTTCACTTTTATTAGATCCATCGAAGACCCGTGCATCCATAAGCGTCTCTGACAACAATGCTTACACGGGAAGGTCCCAACCAGTACATGTGCGTACATTGCGCAGTGATCTTCCATACCAAGATCGCGCATATGGGTACCACATTCCACCTATCGTCAAAGAAAAAACACCCCTAAGGGAGTCAACCATCGTCGTCAACAACCACCAGCGTCACTACCACAGTAGTGGCATAGAAAACACATGTATCTATCAATTTTGTTTAACTAGCCATAGCATCACGAGCATAGGACATGCTCGCCTCGTTGAAATTTTGTAAATATTTTTTATATTTTGTATTCTTGCAGGGGGTCCCTTAGGCCATGGCTATCTCAGAAACGGTGCAAGGTGTTGTCAATTCTAAAATTCATGCAGACCTCTCTCTCTCTCTCTCTCTCTCTCTCTCTCTCTCTCTACGTAGGATACAAAAAAGAAACTACAATGTATTTCGGCTATACAATTCTTCCTAGACCTCACACATTAGGGGGCAACTATTAACACTGGAAAATCGTAGAGCAGAAGACGACATCAATTAATGTCGAGCCTAAGGATTTACAGGGCAGGAACACATTATGGAATCAAGAAGTATTTAAAATCTCTAAGGTTTTGAGCAAAATTAGATTTGAACTAGTCATAAATGCTGAATTGTGTGCTTTATCCTTCGAGAAGAGCACCTTCTGCGTGCCTTTTTGACCGATAAGCACACATTCCTGGAAATGGCAAGAAGTCACTTTCCAGGACAACACCAAGAAAAGGAAAATTACTCCTTATGTGAAAGTTTCCTAAGGACAGCCATCAGTGCCTCCTTAGACACTATGTGAGCACACAATGGAATCACACCTCTCCCTTGGGTCACTATCCATCATCTACCAAGGGAGGGAAGGAGGATTTGAAACTTGCCTATATAAATCCCCCAAGAGATGAAGAAATGGTGATCACATTGTTATGCTGGCCAAAGTTGCCCAAGCAACACCAGCAGTGTGTGTGACCCAGAGATGGAGCTAAAGAGGACTTGATAGTTGGAAACCAAACATATCAGTCCACCACAGTAGAGAGAGAGAGGGAGACTACATCAGAGGCAGAGATTGGAAGGCAACATCCTTGCATCAGGACCTAGAGCCATTGCCTAGGGGCCCTTTGGCAAGTGGGTAAAATTTCTTCTCCATTTCAAACGTTTAATAAGAAGAGGCCATCGAGCCATAATTTGTATTATTATCATTTTGACTCTTTATATAGCTTCTGTATATTTGTTTTTTAGTTTTAGTTTAACCAGAGCATACTTTAGCATACTATTTCCACTAAGTTTTATGCTTTTGAGCTCCCCCACTTTCTGCGTGTTACCAATAGTTTAAAGAGTAGACTAGACTCTTTAAGCTAGTGCGATTTCGTACACCTGTGCAACTAATCCACCACAACAACTGTCATCATCTTCACTTGATGCATCAGGAGAAGAGGAAAGAGGTAGGTTTCCTTGTGGAGAAGGCATAGGTGGAGGTGATGGAGGATTGGAGGTAAGTGAGTGAGAAGTGGAGGGGAAATTTTGCTGAATGAAGGCTTGGGGATTTACAAATACATCATGTGAGATTAAAACTTCTGAAGGGATTCCCTGCTGCTTCATCTGGTGCAAAAAAATCATCTTAACCAAGAAGTGGTGAAAAAGGCTCTACATTTGGTGGGCATAACTCCTCTTCTTGACTACTAAAGCCATTTTTTCTATGCTCCGTGTTGGGGTTCCTGTGTTTTGGCTAGATTGGAAAAACCAAAAGACAATAAAACATCAAACCACTTTGGGATCCTAGGATCTAGCCCTCCTGGATCCAAAGCGGGATCTCTCTATATATGTAAAGAATGATATATCTTTAAGGTAAGTTTATGGTATTAGGATAGGTACGAAGCACAGGGGTTTGGTTTGTTTTTTTGGTTGGGAATCATTAATTGAGAAGGTTATGTGAAGTGAAGAAAGAAATAAGTGGAAGGATGTTTCAGCATGGGAAGATAGGTAAGGAGAAGTGCCAATCCATTGGGCTATGGAGTCATAAAAGGGTTTACTCGCATAACAAATATCCAAGGGTTTCCATAGGGCAAGTCATATATACCAAAGGATCTCTTGAGATATATGGTGAGATGGAACATTAAGAAGTGAGGTGAAAGAAAGAAACCAAAGTGCAGCCTAAGATCAGGTAAGGGCTTTTAACCTATCCTGCTTTTGACATACTTTCAAAGGAAACTCTCAATAAATACACAAAGGGTGGCTTAAGATCAAGTAAGGACTTTTAACCTAACTGGCTTTCAGCATACTCTCAAGGGAAACGATCCAACAGTCCTCATAACCGCTTTCAGAAAGTAGAAAACATTTAAGATTAAACACAGAGCAAGGCCTAAGATCAGAGAAAGACTTTTAACCTTCTCTGCTTTTGACACCAACTCACAGGGAAAATTTCAAGACAAAATGTTGGAGAAGAAACTAGAGGACAGGGCTAACCATAGACTTCCCTAGTTCAATATTTTACTTAGCATGAAATGAAAATATCTTTCAAGAACAATGTTTCAAGTTGTACTCAACAAGACATGGGCTTCACCAACATTTCTTGACTGGTTATACTCTGTATAATTATCCTTAAAATACACAAGCAGAGGAAAACATAAAGATAAAGCTTATTTAGATTTAGGGTACTTCCAACAGTATGTCCTAATCTATACCTATTTTTCTTTATCAGAGAATAATGGATGGTATGAAAAAACATGAAAGGAGACAATTACAGTAAGGAAAACATCGCCAATAATATAGACCAGGATCCTGTGAATCTTATTGTTCAATTGATGTGAAAAAACAGTCACATACTTTGAGTCCAGTGGCTTATTACAGTCCAAAATTCTCTTCCCAGCCTACTATATTACAAACTACTCAGCTACTTCCCCTCAATAAGAGTTCAAACAGTCAATAAAATCCCAACCAACCAACATTTTCAATGTAATTTTCATCAGTTCTTATAGGGGAATGAGTGATAGTAGTAATATATATGAGCTTAAATGATTCATTAAGAAAGAGGGGAGGAAGTATTCGAATGCCCACTCTGCATAATGTCTTTGTATTAACTGTTGGTACCCTTTAGGCTAGTTTAAAAGTCTTTTTCAAGTTGATAATAACTTCAGGTATGCTTCTTTGAAGTACTCTCTGGCTATTGGTACTCTGTTTTGTCTTCTCAGATAAGTAAGGTGGGTAGTTTAGCTTGCAAGTCTTCCATGCCTTCATAAGTGTTGTCCTGATAGTTTTAGTAATTTCTGTCAGTGTAATAACTGCCAGGATGCTTGGTGGAGTGTAGAATAGGTCGTGTGAGTTGTTCCTTCCTTTGGAGAAAGAATGCTCTGCTGATTTGTCATGTTTTTTTAATGCCTCAAACACTGATATGACTTTGATAGTGTTTTTAGGCTTCATTAAGCCTCCTTTATCATCTTTGGGTCTTTATCTATGTCCTTTATCCTTCTAAACATTAGATATAAGCATTAAGTCTTCAATATTATGCATTAATCCTTTAACTCTGATCTTCTGTGTGGCTGACTGTACAGGTGGTTTTGGTGTCGGACGGTTTATTCATTTGGCCAGTAATCATGATATAGTGACCGAGACGCACAATTCACCCCTCCTTCGTCCCTTTTGCAATTGATTTGTGCCATAGGATCGTCTCCCTGTGTGTTTATGTCACCTTTGAAAATTTTAAAGGATCCACCATTTAAAACCTGCAACCAAAAAAATAAACGAATTATATAAAAACCTGTGTGTGGGGTATAACTGCAACAGAGGCTCGGGATGGCGAAGGAGTAGTGCAGAGATGGTGAATGCAGCGGAAAATGGGAGGAAAACCCTGGCAGAGAAGCTAACCAGGTTCGATGGGGGTTTGAGTGTGATGAGGGAAATGGACCGTTAGATCAGGACGATCTACGGTGGGGATCTCTCGACGGAGCGTTTGGGAGAATAGATGAATGGAAAATGAATGGGGTTGCGATATAATACGAGCCATTCAATCTCAGAGATTGATAGCTGGAATTAAAAGCAAAGGAAATGTTCTGGAGTGCAGCAGTAAGACAGAAAACCGGTAATGGTTTTTGCGCAGAAAAGTGGGGGGAGGTGGTAATTTGTGTTTGGAATGTGATTCGATACAGAATCTGACGCATGTCCCTCCAAATACCACCCATTTCGCAAAATTTTGGAGCATTAATCCTCGGGCATAATTTTTTTTCGAAATGGAGCTTCAACCGTTGGATTGTGCAGTGTTGATCGGACGGTGCGGGTTGCATGCGATAGTGGAAATATGTGCAGGCGGAAGAACTAGTGGGCCCCACGATGACGCGTTCTTCTTTGTCACGGAGCGAATGGCAGGGTGGTGATCAAGTTATGTGAGAGCCGTTGGATCTGCATGAACGAACGACTGAGATTGCATGGAAAAAAATTTGAAGAGGCTTTGGGAAAAAAGAGATTTGTGAAGATGCTTTGGCGCTTGGTTATAGCACGGGTCATGTGTAGAAGAGGGCTAAGGGATTTTAAGCCCTTGGGGCTAATATCCCCATGGTGTAAAAGACTGCTTTAGGCCTAAATAAAGGGATTTTAAAGGCCAAATAGAGGTTCCGATAGGGTGAAGAAAGGATTTTCAACCCGAATCAGAGGGAGATTTAAGGTTTAATCAGAGGATTAAAATGATTTAGGGGTTATATGAAGGTGTTTTGAGGGATTTTGTGAAGGAAACAAAAGGTGAAAAATGGAGATTTTGTGGGAGTGAAATGGAGAGGTAAATGGTGGGAAGTGAAGCATTATGAGCAGTTTTCCTTTATAAACAGTAGGGCTTTAAAGACTCTTTGATGGAAACAGCAGTGAAGACAATTTTGAAGGATAGAAAACACATGGAGGCTTCAAGAATGATAGATTTACAAATGAAATGTTTCTCTTGAAGGCTCAGAAACATATTTAGAAACCTGTTTGCTTTGACAAATATTATAGGTGGCTAACAGTGGCTCCACATGGGGATGGCATCTTCCTGAAGGTGTTAAGAATCTCAGATATAATCTTTGGAAGTAGGCCAAAGCTTGGTATTTGACCATCTTTTTCTTCTTTGATCAACTGCTACATAAGTGAAAAGCATTATATCAGCAACAATACTTCTCCAAAAAACTACATACCCATCCTATTGTCTTAGCATTTTTCCTTCAAGGTGCACTTAGACTTGCAGACCTTTCACAACATCATTTTTCATTGAAAGAAAGAAACCATTCTAAATCTAACCTTATTTCTCCATGGGTCTAGATTAAACATTTGGAACCAGCAGCTTCTCTACCTAAACTAGTATCTGCCAGGATTAAACTGTCTCGCAGATTTCCATTCTCTATATTCTAAAACAGAAATTGAAACACAACCAAACTAGGATTAGACATTCTGATTAGTTGTGGGTCCATGGCATAAAGACAAGATGCACATGAACTGAAACTTTGCAAAAATTAAAACAAAATTAGGAAGGCTTGAAGTCCTGAAAATTGTAAACACCTTCCTCCCTTTCATGACTCAGATTTTGAGATTTTTAGAGTCACTTTTCTTTCTTCCTTCCAGCTCTGGTTTTGGTCTTGTTAGAGCTGTCTTTTTCCTCCTTCACTAGTTCAATTTTTGAGCATATTAGAACCAGTTCTCTCCCTTTTCTTTGGCTCATTTTTTGATCTAATTTGAGCCATTCTTTTTAGACATTCATAGGTTCAAGATTTGAGCTTGTCTAAACCTTTCCTTTCTATTTTTTTTTTGAATTTTTCTTTCAAAGTAAAATCAACAACTAACTAAATGCTCATAGGCTGAGCTTTATTGATATTCCTACCTACCCTCTTATAACTTGAAATATTTACATGTCTAGCTGACAAACTATCTTTTCCAATACATCCAGTTAATCAGATGGTTCCATGACTAGCCTTTGCTCATCTCTTTGAGTAGGCAGGATAAATAGGGCCATTCCCACTCTCTTTGTTTTTTAGCAGCAGCTTCTAAAATGTTTCTTGTTGTCTGCAATAAGCTGCTCTTGATGACCTTTGATCCTTCTCTAAATTTCTACAGGAAATGAGCATAAGGATCTTGAAATAATACCTGGTTGTGAGTATTTGACAAGTAGGTTTCAACCAGGATCATCTCTTCTTCCACTAGATCAAGAAAAAGATTCTTTTGAGGAAGAAAATCTTCCTCATCTTCATCAATTTCCAAACTGGAGGGCTTATTATACGTGGCAGTGCTATCATCTTGTAACCCTGGTAGGTTCTGCTTGAGTGGACTGAAATTTGTGAAAATATTAACATATTCTTGAGCAGGGGTTTCTTTGATTACCTCAACTCTTTCAGGAGAAGGTTTAGGATATTTAACTTGCTTAAGAGTTTCTTCATTGCTTTCCTCCTCATCCTCTGGGCTAAAAGGCTACTGACTTCCACCCTCACGAAAATTATTACTGATGATCTGATATGTAGTAGAGCGAAGATTCAATGAATCTTCGTCTGCTATTAGGCTTTCATAAATTTCTTCATCAGTATCGTAAATAGCCTACATTGGCTCATTACTTTCTTGAAGTTGATGGATATGATCTTCCTCCCACAAATCTACTGATGATGGTCCTACAAGATTAGCTTCCATTTGGAAAAAATCATCCTCAGAAAGATCAAAATTAGAAAAATCATAATTATAAGCAATGTTACAAAACAAACCTACTGGATTCTTAGCAAGTCTTTCTTCAAAATAATCTGCAAGTTCATTTTCTGATTTAAAATCTTGCTTATCATACATGCTTTGCATGTTGTTTAGGTCTTTCAGTGATTTGGTTTGTTTTTCCTGAGGACAAGGTGTGGGTCTTTTCGAATAAGCATTTCTAGTTTCGCCCTCATATTCTTCCTCTTTAATGTTTATAAAGTTATTGGCTGCCTCTATCAATTTTTTTAGCTTGGTTTCTGCAGAGATCAGCCTTCCTTGCTCTGCTTGGTCCTCCTTTATTGCGTTTAATTTTAGGTTGACAATAACTTTAGGTATGCTTCTTTGAAGTACTCTCTGGTTGTTGGTACTCTGTTTTGTCTTCTGAGATAAGTAATGTGGGTAGTTTGGCTTGTAGGTCTTCCATGCCTTCATAACTGTTGTCCTGACAGTTTTAGGAATTTCTGTCAGTGTAATAACTGCCAGGATGCTTGGTGGAGTATAGAATAGGTCGTGTGAGTTGTTCCTTCCTTTGGAGAAAGAATGCTCTATTGATTTGTCATGTTTTTTAATGCCTCGAACACTGATATGACTTTGATAGTGTTTTTAGGCTTCATTAAGCCTCCTTGATCATCTTTGGGTCTTTATCTGTGTCCTTTGTCCTTCTAAACATTGCATATAAGCATTAAGTCTTCAATATTATGCATTAATCCTTTAACTCTGATCTTCTGCGTGGCTAATTGTACAGGTGTTTTTTGTTGAACTCTTAGTTAAACTGAGAGGGGGGGGGGTTGAATCAGTTTAACACATTCATGGACTTTTAAAAACTTTTCCTTTAAAACTTATTTTACTTTATTAACACCTTCATTTCATGATCAACATAATGTGTGAGCAATATTTATTTATAAGCAGCAATTAATAAGCAGATTAGATAATGTACCAGCAGTCTTAATATGTTAGTAGCAAGTATTAGCAGAATAGATATATCATATCAACACATAGACATCATGCACATAGACACTAGATATACGTGGAAACCCATAAAGGGAGAAAACCACATCTTATTATTGTTGTGATGCAAAGGAAAGCTCCAACTCCCTCTCACCACTGATTTTCTGCAGGCACCAACCTACAAGAGGCTCCAACCTCAATTCTGCAAGCTACAACTTGCAAGGAAGCTCCAACTCCCATCTATTTTCTGCAGGCACCAACCTACAGGAGGCTCCTACCTCAGTCAGCTACAACTGACATTTTATCAAGCTACAATTTGATGTGGAAGCACCAACTCCCATCTATTTTCTGCAGGCACCAACCTACAGGAGGCTCCTACCTCAGTTAGCTACAACTGACATCTATCAAGTTACAACTTGATAGGGAAGATCCAACTTCCTTACTCTTTCAAAAGAAAAACACTTGTTGATTTACCTTGGATATCAGCTCTGTTCTGTACCTTCTTCTCTGTTGTTCATCAACTCTTATATCAGACCTGCATCATCTCTGCTCAGCCCCTTCTTCTTTGCTCAGCTCCTCCTTATTCACATTCTTCTTGCATCTTGCTTATTCTCTTCAACTATCTTTAATTATGCTGCACACTCTCTTCTTCTCTCACCCTTTTTTCAACAACACTTCTCCCCTTGGGTATTATCCTATTTTATACAAACTAGCTTCATGGCTGTTTGTATTCTACTTGGAATTCGAAATGGACAGTCATGTCTCTTTGCCTTCTGCCTTCTCAATCCTTTTATCTGCTTATTCAGAAAATATAACTGTAGGTATCAATTTAACATTACAGTGGGAATTTGTTCTCTCTCGGAGACTTGTCAATGCATCACAAACAATAAAAACAATTAAAACATTTACATTCGAATTACAATGTGAACTCCAGCTCAACTAATTTAGTCTTTTGAATCGCTACACATTTGTCTTTTCTTTGGCTGTCTTTGTATTTTCTGTGACTGTGTTTTATCTCCTTTTGGCTCTGTTTGCTTTTCTGTCCTCTGTGGGGGTGTAACTGCTGCATACGTGTAACTGTGCCTTTTAAATAAATAAAATGCAATTGCTGACTTTTAAATCAGGGCAATTCCAACCCTTTTCATGTCACGAGTGTATTTTTGACGTGGCGAGTTCCGCAAGCCGGAAGATACATATATCACAATTGTATTATGTTACAAATCACCCTCCACCTTAAGCCGAGGCCCGTGGGTTCACAGCCCACGCGACATATTTTAATACAACCGCAACCATGTTTTATATATCTAACAGCAATAATTTTATATAAAAAATCACCCTCCACCTTAAGCCTTTGGTCTTATATTACAATCCAATAAATCGAATCACAACCTCTAATATATGAAAGGGTCGGGCCCCACATCTGACGGCGGACAACACGTCGCAACGGCGATCGGCAGATCAAACAAAAAAAATCGCGCAATGTAACATTTGCGATGTGCGATGTTGCGATGGTGCGATGTTGCGATGGTGCGATGGCGCGATGTTGCGATGGTGCGATGTTGCAATTTTGCGATGTTGCAATGGTGCGATGGCGCGATGTTGCGATGTTGCGATATTGCGATTTCGCAATTTTGCGATGGTGCGATGGCGCGATGTTGCGATGTTGCGATGGTGCGATGTTACGATTTTGCGATGTTGCGATGGTGCGATGGCGTGATGTTGCGATGTTGCTATAGTTGCAATGGGGAAGGGTCCCACCTTATATTACTATGTTTCTTTGGATCTCACGCTGCATATGGCTATACATATATATATATATATATATATATATATATATATATATATATATATATATATATATATATATATATATATATATATATAGATATGTGTTTTGGTCCTTTGAATATAAAGCACAATACTTTGCCACTCGGAGTATACGATTCCCGGAATTTATGTGCCTCCGTCGTGCTAATGCCTCGCTCATTGCTAACCCCTCTGCCTTCCGTCGTAATAACGCCCGCTTCGACCACTTCACTACTTCGTATTTTCGCTCGTCTCCACTACTGACGTTTACTCGCCCTCGTATTCGATCAAGCACTCTAGCAATGTTCTTCCGCCCGTTTCCTTTGCCTGCAGCCTTCAACACCGTCGAATTTTACCTCTTACCGCATGTCAATTTCATCTCTTCCCGCATTTGCCGCCGCCCGTTGCATGACCTCCCGCTCACCGCTTTGTCAGGCTTCTTTCTCTGCCTCCGTAATTGCTTCTTTCACTCTGACTATTACATTTTGATAGTCTTCTTCTGCCTTTCTCCTTTGCTTCCTTTGCTCTCTTCTTTTACAAGAACTGTCTTCCTCTGTGTTAACTATACATGCTCACTGTTCCGCCTTAGCACATGGTTTTGCTCCTTAACGTTTCATTGTTGGTTTATTATCGCTCCCTTTCATATGCTAACTCTTTGATAACAGGTTTTCTTTGGATTGCTTCAGTTCTTGCAAAGAGTTTCCTCCGCGTTATAACCTCTATCCGCCGTCCCTCCTTGGTTACACACAGTTTAATTATCAAACACCACTTCCACTGTTTCTGTATATGATTCCTTTGATTACGGTTCCGCCTCCTTCATACTGCGCATTTCAACACAATCCTGTCATATATATAACGCATAGTTCTACCATATGTACAATCTCCATGTCAATCGAATACAAGTGCTTTGTTCAACAATGGCGATAATTTCAAACATAATTCAAACAGTGAATGCTAACGAGGGTTACGCCCAGAATGTTATGTGTAACGTTTCGACTATCTAAAGATTCTCTTAATTTATATATCTCATTCTCGGGTTTAGCGATTCTCGGAATTATAACGTTCATTTACCGTCGTGGACAAATTGATACCCTACTCGCTTTCTCTGCTCCTTGGCTGATCTTTCAAGTGCTCCTCCTTTGTCATCTCCTTTTCCTTATTGTTGGTTTAGGTGCTGCTCCTTTGTGCTCCTTTGCCATCAATGACAACATTTCCAACGATTTTGGTGTCAGAGGGTTTATTTTTTCGGCCAATGATCATGATATAGTGACCGAGACGTGTAATTCACCCCTCCTTCATCCCTTTTTGCAATTGATTTATGCCAAAATATCGTCAGCTTGTGCTTTTATGTCCCCTTTGTGGCTGTGGGAAAATTTTACTCGATCCACCATGTAAAACCTGCAACCAAACAAATAAACGAATTATATAAAAACCTGCATGCGGGGTATAACTACAATAGAGGCTCAGGATGGTGAAGGAGTAGTGTGAAGATGGTGAATGCAGTGGAAAAATGGGAGGAAAACCATGGCAGATCAGCTAACCAGGTTCGATGGAGGTTTGAGTGTGGTGAGGGACGTGGACTATTAGATCAGGCGATCTACAGTGGGGATCTCTCGACAGAGAGTTTGGGAGAATAGATGAATTGCAAATGAATGGGGTTGCGAAATAATACGAGCTGTTCGATCTCAGAGATTGACGGCTGGGATTAAAAGCGAAGGCAACATTGTGGAGAGCAGCAGTAAGGAAAAAAACTGGCAATGGTTTTTGTGCAACAAAATGGGGGGAGGTGGTAATTTTAATTTGGAACGCGATTTGATACAACATCTGATGTGTGTCCCTCCCAATGCCACCCATTTTGAAAAATTTTGGAGCGTTAATCCTCGGGCATAAATATTTTGTGAAATGGAGCTTCAACCGTCAGATCGTGCAGTTTTGATCGGACGGTGCGGGGTGTGTTTGATAGGCACATAGATGCGGGTGGAGGAACCGATGGGCCAGGTAAGTGACGTGTTCTTTTTTCATGAAGCGGATAGCGGGGTGCTGGTCGGGTTATGCACAAGCCTTTAGATCTACACGAACGGACGCCTGTGATCACGTCAGGAAAGACAAGAGGGCTTTGAAAATGAGATTGCGAAGAGGCTTTAGCACTTGGTTATAGTGCGGGTTGTGTGTTGAAGGGGGCTAAGGGATTTTAAGCCCTTGGGGCTAATATCCTCATGGTGTAAAAGACTACTTTAGGCCTAAATAAAGGGATTTTAAAGGCCAAATAGATTTTTCGATAGGGTGAAGAAAGGATTTTCAACCCGAATCAGAGGGAGATTTAAGGTTTAATCAGAGGATTAAAATGATTTAGGGGTTAGATGATGTTTTGAGGGATTTTGTGAAAGAAACAAAAGGTGAAAAATGGAGATTTTGTGGGAGTGAAATGGAGAGGTAAATTGTGGGAAGTGGAGCATTATGAGCAGTTTTCCTTTATAAACAACAGGGATTTAAAGACTCTTTGATGGAAACAGCAGTGAAGACAATTTTGAAGGATATAAAACACATGGAGGCTTCAAGAATGATAGATTTACAAAGGAAATGTTTCTCTTGAAGGCTCAGAAACATATTTAGCCATCTGTTTTCTTTGACAAATTATTATAGGTGGCTAACACTCTGGTAGAGACAGTATGGTAGGTTTAGAAATTTAACCCTCGTGAAGTGCATTAGTAGCCTTATGTGATATGAATAAACCCTGGATTACCTCCCCTCACAAGTGAAGTACTTGATAATCTGCCTCATCAGTAGGGCATGTTTCTCTAGTAGTTGGGAGAAGGGGAAAACAACCTTGCAGCCTTGTTGACAACTAGGTTTGAGGAAGGGCTCATAGTAGCTCAAGGCCAATTTCTTCTGTTTGAACCATCTCTCACCAATATCTAGTATTCCTGTGGCTTTAGTAATAGATTGAGATGAGAGTTCAAGATTTACTCCTGCTAGGTTGACTTGGTGGTTTTGTAGGCCGAGAATGAACAACCTAGTCAAATCTGAGTGGCTTTGGACCTATTTAACCTTCTCACAGAACTGATAGCAACCAACATCTTGAAAACACGCAAGGATCATTGGAGAAAAGGTGATTTGAATGGTGTCTAAAGGCTCAAACCTATTAACCCTTCTATTATCACCATAATTTTTTTATTTTTCAAAAGTGTCATTTTCATTTCCAAATAAAGTTTGACAATCTCATTCCATGGTTTAAAGGTCCCATATTCTGTTTGGAATTCATATTTTAACCCTTTGAAAAGTTTTCTGAAATTATCCATGAAACCACACTTTCATAGCACAGTCGATGGAAAAAATTTGTTTTGCGCTACAAAATCATTGCTACTTTCGTAGCGCATTTCTCTGAAAATACACTAAGCACGCTACAAAAGTGCGGATTCACAGCGGGTCATGTCAAATCATCAAATCATTCAAATTCCATTAGTTTTTCATCATTAGATGTCAGTTAGAGGTCATTTACAAGAAAAACAGCTATTCAAAATCATCATTGCATTCGTAGAGGTTTCATTTATGAAATCTAAGTTCAAATTTAAAAGGACTGGCTAGTTTTTTATTCCATTTTGCATGCAAAACACTCCAACAGACCGTTTTCAAAAGTAAAGCTTGTGGTAATCTCACACCAAAGCTTCTATTATTCATTATCAAGCGAGGCTGACTGTTTTGAATTCAAGAGAGGCTAATAATCGGAGTTCATAGGAAACTTTCAAAAATTCAATGACAAAAATTACTGAGGAGAAGAAAAATCACAGGTCGGGACATTGTTTAAGGACAGAGCATGAAAGCATAGGAACTCTAGCTAAAGGAAAATCAATATTGGAGGCTTTCAATAAGGCAGGGTGTTTGAAATTTTGTGAAAAGTTACAGGGAGGACACAGTCAGGTGACAAAGGAGTTTGCTTTACATTTTACTGGCTCAAACACAAAAATTGGAATCTTAAACTTGTCAGTTACTCCTGAGATTATTGCCTTAGTAACAGAGATTCCCAGGGGGCAAGAGACATGGTTCAAAGGTTTCAGATTTAACATGGAGGCATGCAAAGTGTTTCTAAAGCCAGAGTTTGCATAAATGGATTTAAACAATGAAATTCCCAGGAGTTGCATCAAATATTCATATGCCAATTTCCTATACAACATCCATAGGTATTTTACCTGTGAGGGAAGGTATAATAAATTATATTCATATCATTTTAAACTTTTGTTGCACTTTACTGGCATGATATATTTAGATTTACCATTTGTTCTGTATAGAAGTACAGCTAAGATGGCAAACAAGGTTCAAATGAAGTCTGAATGGTGTGAAACCTCTTTATTCCACCATGGTTTAATTAAGTTGATGGGCTTACATGAACTCCAAAATATCAACATATAATGGTCATCATTTTTTATTTTTTATGTGGTTATGGAGTGGAAGCACAAACTACAAGCAGTAACCCTAAAGGAAAAGAGACTCCACCTATAGAATCCAGCAAGCCTGTAGTGACAAGGTCAAAAAGGTTAGTTAAGCTAAAACCCAAGAAACAAGTGAAAGAGCCAGTAGGAAAAGCATCAGTTTTTATTGATGAAACTCCTCAACATGCAAAACAAAGGATATCTGAAGTTAAAGAGATTGCACAGGAACAGTTAGCTAATAAACAGGTTTAACGGAGATTGACTAGGAGTCAAATTGCAAAAGAAAAGGGTAAAGTAGTGATTTCAAGAGAAAGTGATACTCCAGGCTTAAAGGGAAATTTGGATGATATCTAACAAGCCATTGATATAGAAAAGTCCCCTTTGGTTCGAGTTGATTTCATAAAAATTGATGAAGGAAAGTAGAAAATGATGAAGTCATCCAAAAAACCAGTATTCGATGATGAAGTTGTAGCATTTGTATTCGAGGAAATGAAGCCTGTAACCAGACAGTCCAAAAGGATGCAAGAGCATGTTGAGCTGGAGAATACAGAGGAAGCTTCCATTGTTCATGAATAAATTATAAACCTTTCATCACCTGTACCAGAAAAGGTAAAAAACAGAGTATTCCCCACTCAAATAGAAAAAATCAGTTATGCAGAGATGGAGGAAAGGTTGAAATCAGCCAAGCTTGAAATTTCTAGGCTAAGCAAGAGAGAAAGAAAGCATGCTATTGAAAAGACAAATTTCAAGAGGATGAAAGCCCTCTGGGAAGTTGAAAGGGTTGCTAAACCTGAAATCATTAGCTGTGAAACACAATATTTCACTTGGACCGTACCAGCAATAAAAGAAGCTAGATTTGTGAGAGTAATGAATACTCAGTTGAGAGCCACCAACAGAAAGCTAAGGAGACAGGTTGAAGACCTAGAAATTCAGTTGACAAGATCTCAAGAGAAACTACAGCAACAGTGAAACAGGGTAATGAAACAGGGTAGTAAATGATAAATCTTAAATCAGTTTGTCATTAAGAGGAAGACCATTTTGAGAAAAAACACCTTTAAAGTTAAGTTTTTTTTCTTTTTATGTTGATATCAATCCTGGAGAAGCTTTGAATATCCTCAAACTTTAAATTTTTGAAGACTGTGTTTAAAAGGAGAGCCTACACAGCAGTTTCGTAGCACGCTACGAAACTGCTGAAGATGACTTTTTACACCTTTACATATGAATTTTGGAGATAGGGTTGAGTTTAAATGTTGTTGGTGGAAGCATGAAGACTATAGGTAAAGGCTCAAATTGTAAAACAGGAGAAAAAATGGGTTAAAAGAAAGTTTTTCAATTACCTACAAACTGTGCTACAAAAAGAGGCTACTTTTGTAGCATAGACATATTCATACCCTTTTTACACTATTTCGGAGATTTTTCTTTGCACAAGTGGAGGATTAAAGTTTTCAAGGGAATATTAGAACATGTGACACATATGAAACAGTCATCAATGTTAACAAAGCTGCTCGAAGATAAACATGGAGGTTAAGGGCTAAAAAGCAAGAACTCTATCTCCTGGTTTTTAGGACAGTTAGGTCATAAATCATCAAGTTTACAACAAGGCTGGAGGAATCATCAAAGTTTGAAATCATGGATTTGCAGCTGTCAAGAAAGTATTAAAGGTTTAGATAAGGTTGTTTCAAACATTTTAGCAGTTTCACTCCTATTTGTATTAGGACTCTTAAAAGATATTTTAGCTGTCAGTTTGTAATTAAGAGTTTGTTTTATGAATATAATAGGTGTCAAGAACAGAAATTTGAATTCTCCTAATGATGGATCATGGAATCCAAGATTGTAAATGCTTTATATGAAGCATGAGGTCGAATTCACCAAGGTTGGCATTTTTCATTAGCAAGGAAATTGTGTTACTGTATGTCACTATGTTCTTCTCAATTTAATACAGAGATTTGTTTGACTACTGAAGATTCACAAGTTCAAGTGTATCATTTTTCTATGGATTTTTCAATTACCTACTTGTAGTAGTATTTTTATGTGTTACTTAGAATTCATTTGAAAATGCTCTAACTTCCTTCACATGCAAATAGACTATGTTTTATCACTGTGTTACTATTTCTCATAAACCTAGACTCCAAGTGCCTTGACTCCCATGTTTGACAGATTATGATGTTTTGTTGAGGACTATCTTGACTCCATGGCCCAATCAGTGTTTGCTAATCTTTGATTCAACCAGTTATACATTTTTATCCTTTTTATTCCTAGAGTTAGCCATCTAATCATTAATCAAAAATCTTAAACCTATTGAGAGAGCCCTCTTAGGTTGAGGAAGCTAAGCCTCAGCCAAAATATTGGTTTGAAAGAGTTACTTAGAGTCTACTTGATGAACAGCCTATCAGGGTCAGATTTTGTGATAACACCTCCCTTGTGTTTTGGCTTGATAGACCCTTGGCCTTCATCATTGCTGGTACTGATCTCTTCCTCAGACATGGTGGCTGATTATATCCTTGAACAAAGTGGTTTGTTGCTTGATGAGAGCTTTTAGGTCTAGAGAGGACAAATGACTGAGGTGAGGGCAGACTTTTTAGCAAATGGAGGTAAAATTAAGTAATCAAGGAGTGCTTTTCATAGTTTAGGAGAACCCTTGCCGGTACTGAGTGTTTTTACACAAATGACAACTCTCCAATTTGTAAACCCTGCCCTAGAAGGTCAAATATTTGATTTTCATGAAGATTAGGGTTTGGGCACATTAGGTTTTTAATACTCTCTTTTATTATGAAAAAATATTAATTGGAGGGCAAGAAAGTGACTACCAACCTTGCTTAACTCATGTAGGAGCCTGTGGCCATCTTGAGGAGGAGAAAAATTGGGTTTTGGAAATTTTTAAGAAAATTTGGCCAAAATCTATCTGTGCATAGCACCACCCAACAGGTCATTCATGTTAGGCCCTCCTGTGCATAGCGCCGGCTTGGATCGGGTTGTTTGACTGATCTGTGCGCAGCGCCGGAGATTTTTCAGGTGAATCAGGCCGAACCTAGGCCTGTGTGCAGCGCCTTCACCGGTGTGTAGCGCCTGCCCTCTAGTGCATAGCGTAGTGTATTTTAACACTGCGGCTGCCTCCTCTGTGCATAGTGCCAATGGCCCAGTGCATAACGCCTCCGTCAGTGCGTAGCGCTAGAAAAGTTTCAACCACAGTTGCAGAAAAACTTAAAAAATTATTCAACGACTCTCCTTTCTTTTGCAAAGACACAAATGAGTTGAGGGAAGAGGGAAAGAAGGCTTTTATACCCTTTTTGAAAATAATAATTTCATGCCAAAACCCACTTTTATAATGTTTATTTCTCTTCACCTTTTCACTATCTTTTTGGCCCTTTTGGTCCTGTAGGTGGCAGGAACATAAGAAAAATTGGCTTTTTTCCTTTGCTTGTAGCATCTTGATGTTCTCCTTAAATTGACAAGCTTTTCAAACAAGCTCAAACTATACCATTGACCCATATTTATAAACATGAACCCTTTCCTGAAAGTAAAAAAGGTTATTTTGAAAAAAAATTTGATGAAAGTGGGAAGACAGTGACATTAGTGCCCTTTTTGAAGGTTTTCTTCACTTTATCCTTTTCATGAACTTCAACACTTGTAAACAGTAAGCCTGTGTTCATTTTTGGCATTTTTTCCTTAGATTTTTCAGCCCTGCATCCTTTAGGCCTTTTGATTGCTTCGTGGATAGGCTAAAAGAATAAATTTTCCCTTCCTCTAACTGCCATTCTGTCATGCTTTTCACTGTGAAGTAGTGGAGACCTTTTTGGTGTAAAAAACCTAGCAGCAAGCATCAACAACCCCTTTAGTCTTCATGTGTACCATCATTGTGAGAAAGATGAGGTTTGTTTGTCCTTACCAATTTTCCTGTAGGTAACCATTCGTGACAGTCTTGCAGAAGTGTCACTCATGGATAATATATCTCTTGCAGAATATACCTTTGATAAGGAAACCATTTTGGAGGCTTCTCTGCTTTTTAGACCAATCATATGTTTGTTCCTTGGACCATTTTGACAATGATATATCTCTGGTGGGGGGATGGTGAGCAGTTTAAACTATTTTTGTGTCTTCCCCTTGGCCACTTCTGTTTTTGCAGGTGCCTACACAACTTCTGCCTTAGATCACTGTCTTTTTGGAGTTGGACACCTTTTTTTATCAACAGTGAACCTATGCTTGTCATAATTTCCTCCTTGGGAAATTTAACCTCATGCTTGCTTTATTTTGATCCTTCATTAAGACCTTTGGCTATACCTTTGAAACTTCTGGCCTCTGTGCTGATACTCTTTGCCATTTTCTTCCTTTGGTAAGGTGAAAACAATGCTTCCTTGTCAAACCCTAGAGGGCAGCTTGAAACTCTTTGAATGCCATTTCTTGTCATGAAGGAGGCCTTTTGTCATCATTTGACCATTCTTTTCCATCTTCCTAAACTACTAGGTTTTAGGGTTGTTAGAAAAAAGTAAATAGTGTTGTCTTCTAAGTTCTCTAAAACCTTTCAAACATCATTTATTATTTCTAAAGACCTTAAATTGTGCACTGATGGAGTTGAGGTGGCCCTTGCCTTTGTAGCCCTTGCACTGATTTACTTGTTTGGCCAAAGCAGTCACAAACCCTGATTCTCTTCAAACATACGCTTGTTGTTTTCCCTTTGTTGTTGGTGGCCTTCTTGTGATGATTTTCCCCATTACCTTACCTTTTGCTAGGTTGATGTCCATTTGATTCTTTTGCAGAAATGTGAGCAAGGGGTAGTTCTCCCCCTGCAAGATTTATGCTTTAGGCCAAAAGGCATTTTTTGAATGACCTCTTTGATGAGTTTTGGAGAAAATCACTTGTCCCTTTCTTCTTTGAATGCATTTTCTTCATGCAGAAAAAACATAGTTTTTAGGATACAAAATCCACCCTATGACTTTGTGAAACCTGTTGTGGATGATTTTGTCACCCTCCTAGAGACAGTCTAGAGTTGCCATAGACCAGTGCCTAGGACATCTTAATATAGCAAAGAGCCCTTTATAGTTTGGGTTGTCAGTCCAAGAACTCACTTACTATCTCTTGTTTGAACAAGGAAATTAATTTTGAATGGGACCAATCTCTCTCAGAAGCTGATACAAAGACAAGAACAATGTAGAGACATCAAGTAAAACTCCAATACAAAGGCATCAGACAGTTAAGAGACCGCTTACTGTAAAGAGGGCCAGTTCAGATAATATATCACAGAAATCAAATATCAGATGATGAGTGCAGTGAAGAAACATAAAGAAGATATTAGCTGACATGAGATTGATACCCAGATACACAATAGAACCATATAAGGGCATATCAATTTATGAATCCTTATATGACAATGGCGTTTTAAAAGCACCCCCCTCAAACAACTAATATAGCAGAAAATATGGATGAAGTGAACATGAAACAGTATACCATGACTAGGCCTATTTAAAGCGCTTGACTAATTCCAGAAAGGGCATCAACAAGGATTAATCCTGACTGCAAACTAGTGAGCCACTCGCATTCTAGAACACGATACAAGAAGATAAATAGCATGAAAGAGATATTGTATTAACACATAAGAGAAATTACATACTGTGAGATACCAGAGACCAGAATCCTCATTACAGTTATAACTCCTCCTCACTGAGACCCTACGGGCTCTGAAACTTCATACAGGAAATATTACAAGATGTATACAAGAGCCTTTTCACTGCACAGTTTGCTGATAGAAATCTGGAACCTCTACAATGTCTTCTTTTTTAGCCTTTATAGGGGACATAGAGGATTCTAGAGGAGGAGGTAGATGAAGCACATTTAATGACTCAATTTGAATTAAAATGGCGGAAAACATTCGCGCCCTCTCTATGAATGACTGACTATAAATGAATGTACTTAACAATCTGTCTAAAGAAATAAATGCTGGGAGATGAAAATCTCCTTATATACATGACACAACTAATAAAATATATACAATGCATTGCCTTCGGCTGAGGGAAAATCTGCTGCCAGAAGAGTCCTGAGATAGTCTGCAGTTCGGTACTGTACTCTCGGCCCTCGATTTTGGATTCAAATCCTGGATCTTTATTGCAGGGCGAATTTTTCTGGAGGGTTCTGTGAATGCATTTCTTTGTCTTCTTTAATGGTGGTCATTTCATGCACCTGCCCTCAGCCTCTTCATTAAATTTCACCCACAGGAAATCGTCTTTTATGGGCCCCAAACCTTTGCAACAGAGGCAGCGAATTAAAACGTCCTCCTGTTATATCAAAACCTGCAAAACCCACAAAATATTAGAAAAACCGACACAGATGGAGGCGGGGATGATGGAGATGGAGATGAATACGGCGTCGTGGATACGAACCGGGGATAGGAACACACAGGGTGGCGGAAGAAAAGCGATGGCGGTATGGAGTAAACAGGCGCAGCGCGTAAAACATTTTGGTCGTGGGGGAATAAATAAAATGGGGGAATATGAATGAAAACACACGCCCACACACACACACACACACACACACACACACACACACACACACACACACACACACACACATATATATATATATATATATGACGGGGGAAATTTTTTGGGCGCACGGGACCGAACACATAGGAGTACAGGAGGACAAGTGGGAGGACGACGTGGCGAAGTAAACGGGTGGAAGTGAGTGAGAGCGACATGATGGCGGGCCCTATGTCATAGCGGACCAGTGATAACGCGTGGGAAACTCTGGCGCACATCGGCCGTTGGATGGAGATCGGTAGATCGGACGGTTCAGACGAATTCCGCTGCCCGGCCCTGGTACAGCCTTTAATGCGCAGGGAGAGAAGTTTCATAACCCGTACCCAAAAAACGTGGCGCTTTCTGTATGGGATCGCTGCCCCTGCGGTAAATACCGCTATGTCAACGAGAGTGGTGCGGGGGTTACCATGGTTTCCTGCGCGTGGGGGACCTCCATATGAAACATTCACCACTCCGTTGATATAATGTGATCGGACGGTGGATATCACGCCCGAATATAAACAATTAGCCCACTTTCTTTTGGCCTGTGGTTCTTGGGCTCGGGTCATGTGACGATATCGGGAAAGGGGCTAGGGCCCTGGGGGTTTTAGCTCGATATAATTTAAAAGCGGGTTTAGAACCTTTGGGTAGTGCATTTTAGGCGGAGATGGTAGAATCAAACGGTAGCATCAGGGTTTTTTAGTTACGGCAGAGGTCCGAAGGATATTTAAAAAGGTGGCAGACCAAAAATTTACGTGTAGGGGGTAAATATGTACAACATCGGCTCCATCTGGGGACGACATGTTCGTCCTCAGGCATGTCGAGAACACGCAGACTACTGAATAGTTCACTCTGTTCTTCAATTCCCCTGCGCTTCTCTTTCAGGTAATTATCAGCGTCCTTTTTCCTTATAAATATTAAAAACCAAAACAACTTATGTACAATATATACAATCAAGTATTCTCCGCCTGGGTCAGAATTGGAAATACGGCTTGAGGAATTGGCCATTCACAGGTGCATCCAACAAATTGCCCTGTAGATTTTCTAAAGAAAAGGTGTTGTTTCTTCCCAGCTTCACTATTTTGAATGGCCCAAACCATAGCGGATCAAACTTTGCGTGTTTTCCCTTTTCTGCTCTGCGAACATCCCATCTAAGAACCAGGTCTCCAACTTGAAAATTTCTATCCTTTGCATGTTGATCAAAGACATTCTTCATTTTTTCCTGATACTCTATCAATCTCTGATCCACCTGATTTCGTGTTTCCTCCAATTCTACCAGCCGATTAATCCTTCTGATCATGTCATCCGGTTCTTCCTGGTTTTCCTGCATAAAACGTGCTACTGGAAAAGCCAATTGCATAGGGAACATAGCTGATCTTCCATATACCAGCTCATATGGAGACTTCCCTGTTGCTCTTTTGCTGGTTATCCTATTCGCCCATAGAGCAAACTTTAATTGAGAGTCCCAGTTTTTCTGATTTTCACTTATTGTTTTCTTCAGGGCTCTCACCAAGGTTTTGTTAGATGATTCTGCTAGGCCATTCCCCTGGGGATAATATGCTATGGAATGAGTTAATACAATATTATATCTTTTGCAGAAATTTACAAACCTGGCAGACTTGAAAGCCTGCGCATTGTCAGTTACAATCCTGGCAGGACAGCCAAACCTAGATATGATATTATCCTCTATAAACCTCATTATTACAGCATCTGTAGCAGTCCTGGTAGGTATGGCTTCCACCCATTTCGTGAAATAGTCTGTGGCTGTCAATATCCATTTATGTTGGCCACTTGATGGGGGATGTATTTCTCCTATAAAATCTAGTCCCCATTTCTGAAATGGTTCGTTTACATGAATAGGGATCAGGGGCAATGCTACTAGTTTCTGTCTTTCTGCAAATCTTTGGCATTTGTCACATGCTCTGACCCAAGAAAAATTATCTGAATACAATTTTGGCCAGTAAAAACCAGCCCTCAAGATTTTATGAGTTGTGGCCCTCCAGCTATAATGTCCTCCACATATTCCTCCATGAAATTCTGTCATTACATTCTGTACTTCATTTTCTGTGAGGCATAAAATTAATATGCCTAGAGGGTCTCTCCAATAGAGCTGCCCATTGGCAATTACATATTTCTGAGATTTCATCCTTACAGCTCTGTATTTTACCTTGTCACATCCTGGAGGATAGCTAAGTGTCAAAAGATATTCAACTATTTCTTTATACCAAGGACTAGTTAGATATTTCACATGTATCTTTTGAGTGGCCATCTCTAGTCCTTGCTGCTCTTCTTCCTTTTCGGATTCTTCATTTGCTGTCACAGATAGGTTGATGCCCAAAGCTTGGTGATTTGATTCAGACAACATTTTGGCAAGTCCCTGTCCTTTAATTAACTTAGTAGGCCATATGTCCAAATCATACTCCTGGATTTTTGCAATCCATCTTCCCCTTCTACCTTCGCTGTCTCCCTGTACCATAATGTCTTTGACAGCTGCTATGGGCACATAAGCAGTAATGTGAGATTGCAAAATGTATAATCTAAAGGCTTTAAGGGACTTTACCAGGGCATATGCCTGTTTCTCCAATATATTATATTTTAATTCAGCATCATAAAGCACTTGGCTGAAGAAAGCTATGGGATGTTCGTATCCCTCTTCATTTTTCTGTAACAATACTCCAGCAACTGTGTGAGGCGAAGCAAATGAGAATATTATAAATGGCTTTTTGTAATCTGGTCCAGCTAACACATGAGCTTCAGCGAATGCCTGTTTTATCCTTGTGAATGCATCCCTAGACTCCCGAGACCATTTTACTTCATTCTCCTTTTTCAACATATTAGTTATATGCCTAACTATCTCAGCATAGTTAGGAATGAATCTTCTTAGGAAATTAATTCGGCCCAAAAACACCTGTACTTCCTTTTTATTCCTGGGCAGAGGAATGCTATTTATTACTTCAACTCTTTTAGGGTCTATTTTCACACCATCTCTCATTACAATGTGCCCTAAGAGTTTTCCCTCATCTAATGCAAATAAGGACTTTTGAGGGTTGAGGGACAGGCCATACCTTCTGCATTTCTCAAAAGTTCTTCTTAAATGCTCAATATGTTCATCATCATTCTTTGAAAACACAGTGATATCATCATGATAAACTACCAAAAACTTGTCCTATTCTCCCACAAAGGCTATGTCCATTGCCCTTTGAAAAGTGGCTCCTGCATTGATTAATCCAAATGGCATCCTGGCATACATAAAGGTTCCCCATGGTGTAGTGAATGCAGTTTTCTTCTGGTCTTCTGGGAATACAGCTACCTGATTATAACCAGAAAATCCATCCATCATTGACATTCTGGATGCTCCCACCACTTTCTGCAGGATGTGGTCCATCTTAGGCAGTGGATAATTATCTTTGAGAGATGCCCTATTCAAATTCCTGAAATCTACACATAGCCTTATTTCTCCATTCTTCTTTCGCACAGGAACAAGATTCGCTATCCATTCTGAGTACCTTAATGGCACAATTATCTTGGCTTTCAATAATTTTTTGATTTCTTTTTCAATTGAGGGAAGCAGCAGAGGATTGATCTGTCGGAGCTTCTGCTTGTATGGCTTTGCATCTTCCCTCAGTGGAATCTTATGCTGTATTATATTTACATCAAAAGTTTTTAGGTCCTGATAGGACCAAGAAAAAACATCTTTGTAAGATTGAAACAACTTCAAATATTTTTCTTTGTATTCTTCTCGGACTCTTTTAGATAATTTAACAATTTTGGGATCAGCAGAAGTACCCAGATTCAAATCTCCTACTTGATCTTCTTCTGTTACTTTGTTTGGATGCAATGGAATATCATCTTTATTAAATAATATTTCTAGGGGCACCAGCCCTCTAGGTATAACATTTCCTTTTAGCTGCAGCACTCTATTTCCTGCTATCTTTTCTTCCCATTTACTTTCTGCAATATTTTCAACTTCTTCCTCCTCATTATCATCAATTTCTATATTTGTGAATTCTCCCACTGTCTCCATGAATCTCTTCATTTGTTCATCATCTTCAAATACCTGCCAGTGCTTTATATTGTTTGGAATGGATGGTATGTAACATACCTCCACTTCATATCTTAACAATGGATTCTGAGGAGGCCGAAATGTACTGGCAGCAACAGCAAGAGAGTCTGCTATTCTGTTCTGTTCTCGGGGCATGAATTGTATATTAAAGGCTAAAAAGAAATTTTCCATCATGTCCCATACTTCGTTTCTATATGCTCTGAGCCGAGGATGCTTAGTTTGGCATTGATTTTTGCTCTGCCTTACTACCAGCTCAGAGTCTCCCAAGACTTTTAAACATTGGATGCCCATGTTTCTAGCTGTTTGCAGTCCCAACAGTAGTGCTTCATATTCAGCTACGTTGTTGGTAGCCTCATATTCTAGTTTGAAGGACAGTGGCACCCATCTTCCTGTAGGAGAAATCAACAATACCCCAGCTCCATTACCTTCCCTTGAATTTGCCTCATCAAAATGTAAAGTCCATACTTCTGATTCCTGATCTCCTTTAGGCTGTTCAGCTTGAATTTGACCAAAAAGGGGCTCATGAGCATAATTTTGATTTTCTTCTAACATGAAACATGAGAAATCTCCCTCTTTTTTATATACTGGAGAGTTCTCTGAGCAGTCAGCCTTAGTTACCATTTTAACAAATCTAGTCTCCCTGTATAACCTCCTTTCCTGTCCTCCAAAGACTGGGACAGTAGCATATGTAAGATCTAGTTTAATTGACCCCCCAATCTTGGTACCCCATGACCTTGACAAGAGCATGCCAAAGCGGGCTGGGATATCAGCGACCACAATGTCCATGACCACACTTTTTGCTGGGATTTGAGCTAAATTGACCACTAAATCTTTAATCATTCCCAAGCATTTTACTCTTTTAGAATCAAATGAATATAAATCTTTGTATGGTCTTGTAATTTGCAGTCCTAGTTGTTCCATGACAGACAAAGGCATAAGATTATGGGAAGCCCCAGAATCTAACATACAGTTATGTAACAGCAGGTCATGAATGACTAGGGACACATAAAAAGGAGGAGTAGAAGGGTCTATCTCCTCGACATGTGGGCCAAAGACTACCATGGGTCTTTCTTCTTGAAGATTTAAACTATCAGGTGCAATTGGTAGTTCAGGAGGAAGTATAAAGGAAGTGACTTGAGACTGATATGCAGGCTGCTTTAATAATTCAGTCAAGGGGACAGGAATCTTAATCTTCTCAAGCTCTTTTTGCAAATTGAAAGCAGATGGGGGCTTTTCTATCACTACTTCTTTTGACTCCTTATTTTCAGCTGAAGACCTAATTTCTTTTGACACTGGCTCAGCATTAGGTGGACTGGCTATTTTCGAAGAAGAAGGATCCTGATCATTAGACTGCAAGGGAATGTTTAAAGGATTCTTACCTTTTTCTGCATTCTTCTTTGTTGCTGATTTTTTTATAACAAATGCTTCTTTCTGAGGTGGCTCTTCTTCTTGGTCTTGAGTTCTGGTCCTCTTTCTTGAAGATCTGAGATCATATTTTACATTAAATTGTGCTTGCATGAAATCAGCAAACTGCTTGCAATAATGATCAATCTCTGCTTCTTCATCTTCATCTTGCAACGGGCATTCCATATCATCATTATTTGAAAAAGCCAGATTTGAATCTTCTAATCCATAGGCTGCATCTCCAGTGGAGTCATCTGCTGGTCCTTCAAGGTACAAGGGATGAGGTACCTGGTCTTGTTGTTCCTTTGTTTCTCTTGGAAATATCTGCAATGGGGGTCTTCTATACTGAGGATTGTATCCTCTGTTTGGAGCATTATAATAGTTCTTGGGAGCTGCATTTTTAGCTTCCAGTTCCAGCTTAACCATCTTCTTTATCATCTTTCTTATTTCATCCATCTTTTTTGAATCCTTTTCCTGATTAGAGGTGGAGACCTCTTCTTTTCCTCTCCTCCTAGTATCCTGTTCAATTTTTCCTTTTAACTTTCCAATGGAGGCAAAGTTTTCTTCCAATTCCAGAGCATCTGACTGTGCATCATCCAAAGTGGCAGGTTTTCTTTCTCTCAATGCGAAGCCAAAATCAAGCTCAAAGGATGCTATGAAAATTATCTTGGTAGCAGCTTCATGGGGCTTCATCTCAGGGTGCAGGCTCAGATATAACTTGTTGAACCTTTTGATGAATTCTGCCACTCCTTCATTCTGTTTCTTCTTCATAGTATTAAACTCAGTGAGACACTGACCATGGTATTTCTTTTCTCCCCACTTCCTGAGAAAATCATTCTCCATAACATCCCAGGTGGTTATTGAACGGGCTCCCAATGTTTTAAACCATTTTCTGGCTTCCCCTTCCAAAGACTGCACAAATAATCTCAAGACCACATCCAGATGTTCAACATTTAAGTTCTCTGCAAAAGAGCAGAAGGTCTCGAGATGTTTCTGAGCATCAATTTCGTTTTCTCCATTAAATCTCGGCAGAATCTTCAAATAATCCTGTGGCATATCATTTAGCACTTGGGGTAAGGCCAGAGGAGCATATTTGTTCAATAGAAAAGCAGGAACATTGGCCATTGGAGGAAGTGGGGGTTGTGCAACAGTCTGAGTAACAAATGAAGGGAGAGGAGTAGGAGGAAGTGGAGTATGAATAACAATGGGAATATATTGCACAGAATCCTGAGGTGTAGATGGGAATAACTCACGGTTAACAACAGCTACTTCTTTGACCTCTTTAATTTCTTCAGCCTCGGAAGCAGGACAATAATCTTCTTCAATCCAGGTACTTCCTCTACGTGGAGTTTCTGAGTAAAACTCGGGATTTTCTGTTCTAACTTCTTGAGAGGAAGAGGGCGGATAATCTTCAACAGAATATTCAGGGTTTTCAGCCCGGGCTGACTTCCTCTCCTTCCAAACTCTTTTATGAATGATCTTCTCTGGGTCAGATACGTAAGGTGATTTCGACTGAGATGTATCTGACCTCAAATGTGGCTTACGAGGAGCCAGGACTACCAATAAGATTTATCAAATAAAGACCAGTGGAGTCGCCAAGGTGAGAGACATGTAACTCTTCAACTCTCTGTGCTCACCTGATTAGAGAGTGAAAACAATTTGTCAAGACCCAGGGAAAATGATATTCTTGAATTCGTTCCCCGGCAGCGGCGCCAGAAAGATGTTGTGGATGATTTTGTCACCCTCCTAGAGACAGTCTAGAGTTGCCATAGACCAGTGCCTAGGACATCTTAATATAGCAAGGAGCCCTTTATAGTTTGGGTTGTTAGTCCAAGAACTCACTTACTATCTCTTGTTTGAACAAGGAAATTAATTTTGAATGGGACCAATCTCTCTCAGAAGCTGGTACAAAGACAAGAACAATGTAGGGACATCAAGTAAAACTCCAATACAAAGGCATCAGACAGTTAAGAGACCGCTTACTGTAAAGAGGGCCAGTTCAGATAATATATCACAGAAATCAAATATCAGATGATGAGTGCAGTGAAGAAACATAAAGAAGATATTAGCTGACATGAGATTGATACCCAGATACACAATAGAACCATATAAGGGCATACCAATTTATGAATCCTTATATGACAATGGCGTTTTAAAAGCACCCCCCTCAAACAACTAATATAGCAGAAAATATGGATGAAGTGAACATGAAACAATATACCATGACTAGGCCTATTTAAAGCGCTTGACTAATTCCAGAAAGGGCATCAACAAGGATGAATCCTGACTGCAAACTAGTGAGCCACTCGCATTCTAGAACATGGTACAAGAAGATAAATAGCATGAAAAAGATACTGTATTAACACATAAGAGAAATTACATACTGTGAAATACCAGAGACCAGAATCCTCATTACAGTTATAACCCCTCCTCACTGAGACCCTACGGGCTCTGAAACTTCATACAGGAAATATTACAAGATGTATACAAGAGCCTTTTCACTGCACAGTTTGCTGATAGAAATCTGGAACCTCTACAATGTCTTCTTTTTTAGCCTTTATAGGGGACATAGAGGATTCTAGAGGAGGAGGTAGATGAAGCACATTTAATGACTCAGTTTGAATTAAAATGGCGGAAAACATTCGCGCCCTCTCTATGAATGACTGACTATAAATGAATGTACTTAACAATCTGTCTAAAGAAATAAATGCTGGGAGATGAAAATCTCCTTATATACATGACACAACTAATAAAATATATACAGTGCATTGCCTTCGGCTGAGGGAAAATCTGTTGCCAGAAGAGTCCTGAGATAGTCTGCAGTTCGGTACTGTACTCTCGGCCCTCGATTTTGGATTCGAATCCTGGATCTTTATTGCAGGGCGAATTTTTCTGGAGGGTTCTATGAATGCATTTCTTTGTCTTCTTTAATGGTGGTCATTTCATGCACCTGCCCTCAGCCTCTTCATTAAATTTCACCCACAGGAAATCGTCTTTTATGGGCCCCAAACCTTTGCAACAGAGGCAGCGAATTAAAACGTCCTCCTGTTATATCAAAACCTGCAAAACCCACAAAATATTAGAAAAACCGACACAGATGGAGGCGGGGATGATGGAGATGGAGATGAAGACGGCGTCGTGGATAGGAACACACAGGGTGGCGGAAGAAAAGCGATGGCGGTATGGAGTAAACAGGCGCAGCGCATAAAACAGTTTGGTCGTGGGGAATAAATAAAATGAGGGAATATGAACGAAAACACACGCCCACATATATATATATATATGACGGGGGAAATGTTTTGGGCGCACGAGAGCGAACACATAGGAGTACGGGAGGACAAGTGAGAGGACGACGTGGCGAAGTCAACGGGTGGAAGTGAGTGAGAGCGACACGATGGCGGGCGCTATGTCATAGCGGACTAGTGATAACGCGTGGGCAACTCTGGCGCACATCGACCGTTGGATGGAGATCGGTAGATCGGACGGTTCAGACGAATTCCGCTGCCCGGGCCTGGTACAGCCTTTAACGCACGGGGAGAGCAGTTTCATAACCCGTACCCAAAACACGTGGCGCTTTCTGTATGGGATCGCTGCCCCTGCGGTAAATACCGCCGTGTCGACGAGAGTGGTGCGGGGGTTACAATGGTTTCCTGTGCGCGGGGACCCTCCATATGAAACATTCACCGCTCCGTTTATATAATGTGATCGGACGGTGGATATCACGCCCGAATATAAACAATTAGCCCACTTACTTTTGGCCTGTGGTTCTTGGGCTCGGGTCATGTGACGATATCGGGAAAGGGGCTAGGGCCCTGGGGGTTTCAGCTCGATATAATTTTAAAGCGGGTTTAGAACCTTTGGGTAGTGCATTTTAGGCGGAGATGGTAGAATCAAACGGTAGCATCAGGGTTTTTTAGTTACGGCAGAGGTCCGAAGGATATTTAAAAAGGTGGCAGACCAAAAATTTACGTGCAGGGGGTAAATATGTACAACAGGAGTTTTAAGGTAGGACTCTATCCTACCAGTCATATCTATGTGTTTGTAAACACATTTAACCTTAAGGAGATGTTCTCTGTTGAGATTTTTTATTGTTTTACTGTGTTTTTACAGTGTTTGAGTGTGGTTTTACAGTGTTTTACTGTTGTTTCACTGTGTGGTTTTACTGTCTGTAGGGTTTAGGGTTTTAATTGGAGGTATCATACCTGATTTTTCTTTTTTGCAGTAGTGGAATGTAGGGTTTATTGTTCTAAAATGTGGTTGTATAATTTGTAATGTGTTGTTTCACTGTGTGGTTTTACTGGGGTTTTACTGTCTGTAGGGTTTAGGGTTTTAATTGGAGGTATCACGCCTGATTTTTCTTTTTTGCAGTAGTGGAATGGAGGGTTTATTGTTCTAAAATGTGGTTGTATAATCTGTAATTGAGCTGACAGAGGATTCATTAGGTAAATAGAGTTTTCAAGATGTTATGTTTGTCGAATCTCACAACCATCCTCACTGAGGTCAGAAGTTGTTCTTGTTCTCTTCAATGTAGTTTTCTGAGCACTATAATGGCAATATTTGTTAATAGGCCCGTGTTTGGGGAGCACTGTAATTTTATGTTGTTGCACAGTGTGTGGTATTGGGAGCAACCTGTATTTGACAAAACCAGAAAAAATAATATTTCAAGTACATTCTGAGAGTGAACCCCAAAACTACTGTCAGAGCAATATGCATGTTATCATCTCATTGTGAAACACAATGAAAATTAAAAAAATATTAGTAAAAACATGGTAATATCAGAGGATATTACTAGACCCTTCTTTTGCGACTTAATATTTGCAACATTGTTTGTTATTTTTGACCAGGTTTTTCATGACTTCATTGAGAGAAATGTCATCCAACTGTCGGAATGGGCAATTAAAAAAAAATTGGAGATTTAAGTATCCATATTATGAATTTCATCTACAATGGAAATGTTTTCAATAGAATGGAAAACCAAGATTATTTTTGTGGCTTACCTTTGACATGTCTTATGGAGGCTTTATAAATTTTTCCTATATGCACATTGGCAAGCAAAAAAATTAAGTCCTCCTTTTGATTGACCACATTGTCTTTCTTTATTGACCACATTGTCTTTCTACAAAATTAAAGTTAAAGTTAAGGCATTACCACCAACTCTCTTAGCTCATCTTCCACGGTCCCATCCAAGATTCCCATATGTCAGTTCTTACCGGATGCAATTTAAGGAAAAAATCATTGTATCCTCTCTTAGGGAATAATAGTGTGGTTTGTAGTTGGTCCAGTCTCTCACATTCCTGTCCAAGTGAATAGAGGAAGCCCTTGAAGCATGGGCTTCCTTGAAGCATGCAAGAAATTATTGTAGGATAATTTCTCTATGTTGAACAAGTTCCTTGGGTTAATTTGAGTGCATACTTGCAACTTTATCTTCTTGGAATTTTTTGAAAGAATTACTATTGCATTCCTATTGACCAAAATTTGAGTGAACTTCTATTTTGGAGTTGTCACTAGTAGCCTTACATGTTTAAGTCTGATTCAATTTATACCAGGTTATTGGTATATATTCATATATTGTTTGTTTCCATTATATGTATGTTCCATATTTAGTTACACTAGTGCACGGCTTTATAACCTCCATTTATTCGTATTTTCTAAACTTCACTTTTGCTTCATTGATTTATATTTAGTTATTGTGATTCATGGTCTCATAACCTGCCTACCCTCATATTTTTCCTGAAATTAAAGTTTGCTTAAATTTTACTTCATTGATTTTATTATGTATCTGTCTTACTGTTTACACAGGTCTTTATTATGGATTTGTCTTACTATTTACATTGGTGAAAATATCTTCCTGGATTGTAGTTGAACATTTGAAGAGTTATTGACCTTAGAGATTCTATTTTTGATTGAGAAGCATTGTAATGTTTAATAGAAATTATCCTAAGGTGTTGTACACGCCAGTATGAAAAATGCAATGTCAATGTCTACAACAAGTAGTGGTGCATCATCATATTAAAGTAGTATATACTCTACATCATATTAAACTAGCATATACTCTACATGATCTTGGGCATAAGCCTTGAGTTATTTCAGAGAAGCAAGAAAATCATATTGTTTTCTGTCAACTTGAATTACATCATGCTAGAATGCCTCTGTTATAATGCTAGAATGCTAGAATGCTAGAATGCCACAGTTCTTAGATGCTTCTCGTCACTGTACATCTGCGGTGAGCTGCTCTTTTTTGAGAATTGAGCTGACAGAGGATTCATTAGGTAAATAGAGTTTCCTATCTGGGAATTGAGCTGACAGAGGATTCATTGTTTTTATGACAGGGTTGATGTGATCAGAATTGCATTTTGTTTAGTTGATTATTATTTAAACCTAATTATTATTTAAATTTCAAATGTTCCATTTATTCTATAACAACATTAAATTTTATCTGATTATGTACCTACCTTAATGGTATGATGCCAGGTTTCCTCTTTGAACAAAGGGTAGGGTGGTGTGTTTTGTTCAGATCTGGTTTCCCAATATTCTGGTACTGGCATTGTACATAGTACATACAATAACTCTATTTTCCTCCGACGAATTTAAATCTATCTGAAACTACATTGTATTGTAAGTTTCATTGTATGGTCAGTTACTGCAAATTATATTTGGCATATATGAAGTAAATAAGGTCAGTATTCTTTATTCTCATAGTTAGTTATGTTCGTTAACCCTTTTTTTTTGTTTTCAAGCATCTGAAACTACATTGCATTTTCAATTTACCTCAAAATATAACGAGAATACAATTCATGTTCGTTAATCACTTGACATTTACAGAGCCATACTCTTGTCATTGTTGCAATTCTGTTTTACACGATTGCTCTTTTGGACTGGTTTATTGTATTGACATTTACAGAGCCATAGAATTCATCTGTCATCTTAATCGAATCACTTCAATTCAATTATGAATTCAATTTCTTCGTTCAATTATGAATTCAAAAATCTGATATAGGCTAAGGCTATAACTTCAATTTCTCCCTGTGTTGATCTAACTGATATAGGCTAAGGCTATAATGTCTCGATCAGGAATCAATTGCTCCCCATGTTGATATACTTGCCCACCACGTGAACGCCATGCGATTCGACACCTGTTGTACATGTGCTCGCCCTCCTGACGTGGCCCCTGGTCTAGTCTGAGGTGTTCGGGCACTGACCCCTCTCCCCTATATAATATCACAATCCTTTAATTATAGTTTTTACTGTCATAACAAACATTAAATCAATCTTTTTATGTAGTATTGCATATTAAGTATGGTATGTTGAGCTTGATAAAAACATTTTCAAGATTTTGAATTAGGATGTGGGTATTCTAGGTGCTGCATGATTTAATTTATTTTAGGACATCTACTTAACAGGATGCAATGTAATACCACTTCATCTCTCATCTTAATTGAATCACCTCTGTACAGTGTTCAATTATGAATTCAAAAATCTGATATAGGCTAAGGCTATAATGTCTCGATCAGGAATCAATTGCTTTCCGTGTTGATATACTTGTTATTTAACATGATATTTGGTATCTGTTTCTGTTCATCAAAGAGCATGTAATGTTCAAGGGATAGTTTGTTTAGATGCATTCATATTGTTTTGTTAATGATGTTCAATTCAATTATGAATTCAATTTCTTTGTATAACCACCACAGAGCTGAGTATGTTAACCTCCTTTTTATTGAGTGATTTTGATTGATGAAGTTTGCAATGAATTTCGATGATACTTGTTATTTAACAGGATTAGATGCAAACAAGGGATAGTTTGTTTAGATGCAATCAGATTGTTTTTTTTAATGATGTTCAATTCAATTATGAATTCAATTTCTTTGTTCAATTGTGTCATAAAAAATCTGATATAGGCTAAGGCTATAACTTCAACAGATTAACAAACTTGTAGGATTTAGAAACTGTTTGATTTGTAGGAATTATGAACTGTTTGATATATAACTTCATAAAAAATCTGATATAGGCTAAGGCTATAACTTCAACAGATTAACAAAATTGCAGGATTTAGAAACTGTTTGATATGTAGGAATTATAAACTGTTTGATATATAACTTCATACAAAATATGATATAGGCTATAAGGCTATAACTTCAACAGATTAACAAACTTGGGGGATTTAGACACTGTTTCATACATACTAATTTGAAAATGTTTGTAGCTTCCCAAACATCCATGGATGCTATCATTAGCAAACCTATTTGATCCTTACCAAAATCACAGTGTCTTGTAGTTACAAAAATTAAGTCATGGCACCTCTATGCTTGATGGCTTCCATTTCCTGCATTGCCCAAGTATGGTGGACTGCCCAACATTGGATGATTAGGATGTGCCTGAATGTTGGCATATGGTTGACTCCAATTTGCTCCATGTAGCCATGATGGGACTGAGTAGCCCAAGTGTCCACTTGTGTTACTAACCCCAGCACTGACTACAGGTGTCATATAAACACAATTAGGATTCAAACCTGCACTAGTAGGGGTATAAGAGGTGGGCCTAACCCTTGCCTGATAGCTAGGGAATTGGATGTTAATCAGGTCTTGGAATGATGGTGTCTACTCTGCAATGTTGTCCAGCGTGTTAGACATCAACCTATTTTCCTCAAACTGTCTTGAACCATGTTCTTCTCTGCTTGTCACCCCTTGTCCTTATAGAAATTTGCTGAATAATGATCAATTATTCACCGAGACTATCCTGATCACATACAATTCGAATTTATATGCAACACATAATCTCTTCCACTCAGATCATCACACATGCGGAATAAAACAAGCGATAGCACATCAAATCATCATACACATTAACACAGTATGTATGGGGAAAGCTTATAGCTGAAAACCACGCAGCTATTGTGTATATTATAATGAAGAAAACATGTAACAACTCAGTACAATACTCCTCACAAGTACTCAGTACGTTCTCATGAAGTTACACACAAACTAGCTTGGTTTTGAACAGGTTACTGGTTCAAAACTCACCACTAATTGCCTTGCCTCTATTGCGCAATCATGGCCTGTCTAAATAGAGATCCAAGGTTCGAATCTCCTTGGCTTGACAATGCAATCATCATGGGAAATTCCTCCAAGTGTGGTGCAAATCTCATGCACAACTGATGTCGCCACTGATAGCTAACTCCACCCTTTCATCTACCTCTTTCACTAGTCTCCACTGAACTGTCCATGCACTGTAGTGAACTGATGTTTTATTGAGTTGAATAATGAGTTACTAATTAATGAATTAAATAATATTTAATTCACTCCACTCATTACTAGTTGATTAGCTAGTTAAACTAATCTCAACTAGTTCAACTAAGTTAAACCGAACACAACTCCACTAGCTGTCTCATTCACTCCACCAAACTTCTGCCACTGAAGTCAACCATGCATGTGCTCACCAAACCCTTAGGAATAGCGTAATTACTCTGTCACATGCATGAGCCACTTCCAAGGCTCGAACTGAAGTGCTCCAAGAGAGTAAAGTGAAGTTTATAGTCCAAATATTATTAAGGGTAAATAATATTTGACTTCCCTATTTTTAGGATAGGCAGTCTAAATATAGACTTCGACCTATAGGTCAAAAAATAGAGGTCCATCTATTTTTATCAACATGACCAATACTCCAAGAATAACATACTGCAATCCCTGGACCATGCTCCATATGTCTAAAAATAGACATAGTATAAAAATAGACTTTGCGCCAGAATTTTCCTGCGGGCCCACTTAGTGAAGGCGACTTCATTTCACTAAGCTCCATCATCTTGCTGCATTTTCAACAGTCCTTTTTCCAACTCTTGCTGAACCTTTCTTGCCTCTCTCTGTTGCCTTGCCAATTGCTTTTGATGTTCCTTATCTTCCCTTGCTTTTTGTCTTTCCAACCTTTCCTTTGCTCGAGCTTCTGCTGTTGCAATCCTTGCAACCCTCTTTTCATTGGCTAACTCCTTTCTCTTTTTAGCTTCCTGAATTTCAGTCTTTTTACGTTCAGACTTGAACATTAAATTCATATAGTCTTCATATGTGAGCAATTGTGAACTCCTCCCTAAACGAAGATAATATGAGGCTGAGTTCCTTGATGAGGCCTTCACTCTCTCTACTGGTAGCTTTAGGAATGCACCAAGTAATCTCTGCTTTTCCAGACCTGCCTGCTGGATTTCATCTTCTGGGACAACTGAATGGCCCCCATTGTTGTCTTCTTCAGGTACTTCATGCTGAATAGGCTCCTCTTCTAGTGATCCATTGTCCACAAAATAATGAACAAGTTTGGTGTTCAACCCTGATGGTTGTGAAGGCATGTCCATGCTTTCATCCTCATTGGTGGTAGATACATTATTTCTAGTGATATTCATCACGGCCTCTGCCAGCCATGATGGTGCACTTCCTTGGGTTGGCATGGTCAATTGATCATTGTCAGCTGCATCAGTGGGTGTCACAGACTCATTGATATTGTTAGTTGGTTCATCATTGAACTGTGTCTCACTGACATGCTCAGCATCATCACCACCACAGAACAACCCTTCAGAAAGGGACATTATACCTTCAGCAGCAGCTACATCTTCTTGGGCACCAACATGCTTTTCTAAGTTCTCTGCTTCTTGACGTTCCACTTCAAATGCTTGGCTACATGTGGTATCATGCATAAGAGCATCATAATTGAGTGGCCATATACTAGTCCTCCTAAATCCAGCCTTGATATTAGAAGGTGTGAGAGCCCTTTTAAATGCTTTGCTAGCAAGCTCAGCTAGCTCAAACCTCTTTACTTCCACCCCTGGGTTATTTGCCATCCATGAAGCTCGCTCGACCCTGAAATAGTTCTTGAAAGGCCCAAACATGCTCACATCAAGGGGATGCAATCTGTGAGTAGTATGAGCCGGCAATGTTAACAGGTCAATGCCCAACTTATTGGCCTCCTCGATTGTCTGCATAGCCATGTGGCTTCCATGGCCATCTAAAATCATCAAGTGCCTGTTTTCAGGCAAGACACCACCTGGTACAGAAGCAGCAAAGTGGCAAAGCCAATTTAGGAACAGTTCCTTTGTCATCCATGCATGTGGATGTGCAACCATGCATGCCCCCGATTCACAATTCTGTATGTAATTTTTTAGTTGAGTTTTACCTTTAAATAGATAAAATCCTGGTATAGATGAGCCAATTGCATTGACACAAGCAATAATTGTGATCCACTCCCTGCTCTTAGGCAATATCTTAGGCACATTTCTACTCCCTCTCTTTGCAATTACCCGCATACCGCAATTTCTTCCTGCCTGTAAGCCTGTCTCATCGCAGTTCCATATGTGGTCTGGGGCATATGAGTGTTGGTCATATGCAGCAGAAAGAGTGTTATAGAACTTGGAAACAATTGCAAGCGTAGATTTAAAGCCCGGTCTCTGTCAAGGCCCTCTGCTGTACGTAACACAAGGTCTGGATGCCTCTTTTTAAACCCACTCCACCATAACTTACCAGGAAAACCATCTTTAAAGGGGTTTGGCCTCCCTTGACATATTTGAGCTACAGTGGATTTAAGTTGGATAAGCTCTAACCCATGTCCCAATAGGGCCATCTCCTTACACCACTCCACCACCTCATCTTCCTCCTCTTCAGTCATGACTGTAACAGACCCTCTGCGCTTTGTATTAGTCAACCCATTTATCCAATAATGTATGTTTGAGGCAGCAATACCATGTTTTTTTGCTGATGCACGGATTGAATATCCCTTAAACTCGATGTCATCAATTGCAGCAAGCATGTCTTCCTTCGTCCAACCTCTGATTGCACTGATTTTCTTTGTTGAAATTGCACCTTGTATTGTGGTCGAAGGTGGCTCTGTGGCTAATGGTTGGCTGGGATGATCTGCAACCACAGGGTCCTTTTCAACTACATTACTAGGAGCAATGGGAGAATTGACATCATCATTTGATGAACTGCTCCGCAGTTGGGCCCCCCTTCTCCCTCGCCTCATGTTCCTTATCCGATCTGCAATAGAAACTCTTGGCATGGCTACAACCTGCAATTTCCAACATCGTTAAGAAATTTGATAAGTATTACAACACAACTATATAGAGTAAACTATAATTATGTATGAATTCCAAAATTTCTGCTAATAACATGAAATCTTCAGTTGTTTGTTGTGAATTAATTGGCATTGAAGTATTTCTTGTCAATTATGTATTACTTGTAATATCAACATCAGAAAGATATGTGATACCTACATGGCTGTTAGCTACATGGACTTGTCTAAAATCAGTAAGTGCTTGTTTTAAAATGGACTTATATTTGGACATGGACTATGTGTTAGAACTATTTTTATTGAAAGATTTTATTCAATATAAAGTCAATATCCAAATCTGCTTAATATCTTGAATAACATTATTGAAGAACAACGAAATACCTGTATGTTGTCTCCAGCAACTGATGAAGAGAGTGAATAGCAACTGATGAAGAGAGTGAATGTAACACTGTGCACACACTATGTCTGGAATGTAACACTGTGCACACAATCTGTCTGGAATGTAACACTGTGCACACACTCTGTCTGGAATGTAACACTGAGCACACTCTGTCCTCTGTTTGTATGTCTGGAACACTGTCTGAAAAGGATTGTATGTCTACAAAATGGAAACTCACTGTCTGAAAACTCACTTTCTGAAAACTGTATGTCTGCAAAATGAATGGAACACTGTCTGAAAACTCTGAATGTATGTCAGCAGTAGTTTAAGAGCAAAATGAATGCCTCAAATGCAGTAACAGTTGATGTTTTATAGTTTTATGATTTAGAATTTCATTGGTAGGGAAGATTGGCATGGATTCCCATCTCCAAAATTTAATTGTGTGGTGTGGATTGATTTGTACATGATCCAATGGCTGAAAAGCTTTCATGGTTGATCCTTGTGCTTTTCTGAATTTAATTCTGAATTGAAATGCTTTTCAGAATTTAATTCCTGTAATTCCAGGACTGTTGTGTTTAATTCTTGAAATGAAAGGTTGGGTGAACTATTTCCTGAATTGAATGGTGTCATTTAATGTCTTCAATAGGCTGAATGGTTAAACAAACATGTAGATATTGTTGACATACATTTCACCTATTTTTGCAAGGGTGTGGTATTTTACTTTTGAAAGGTGTGTTACTCGCTTTTTGGGTTCAAATGTTATCAGTACGAGGAGCGTAGTCCCCCAATGCAAAATCAGTGGGGGACTGTTTGATGGGATAACTGTACTTTTGGATGGGTAGCATTGTAATGTTTTGTAGTGCATTTTGCCTTATATGGTAATTCAGAACTGGAGGTACTTGAGACAGTGGGTCTTGTCAACTTGTGATGTTAGATTTGGTGTATGGCAGTTGTTGGTCTAGTAAAAAACTAGGCCCATTTTGGACATATTTATGTAACTTATATAAATTATTATCAAATATTTATGTGCATATTATCAAATATTTATGTGCATATTTTAGTGAGTTTGTAATTTATGTTTGATGGATGTGTAGGACCAGTAGTATAACTACTACTGGTCCTTGCACAACAATAGAAGCCTCTC